>JBBMKE010316997.1:0-13530 GCA_037834125.1 Lippia alba | reverse complement strand
TTAATTTTTGAAAACACAGGGTTTTTTGTGTTAATTTTTGTAACACAGGGTTTCCATGCAAATATTTTGAAAACACAAGATTTTTTTTGTTAATATTTGTAACACAGGGTTTTTTTCCCCATTTCGCCTAACACAGGGGGTTTGGCGTAAATAACTCGTTCAGAAAATCTCACCTAGACAATAGCTGTGTTCACCTTATCTTTAGATGGACGAAACCGAGGAAACCACCAGATAATGGCCGGAGACCACCCATGGACCATTAGTCAAGATATGTTCCGTCTGATCTCTATCATGCAGGTGCAGGACGAAGCAACTGTATCCAACATCAATCAAGTCATGGTCTCCATTGAGCCCCCACATTTGCGTGAGTTTGGCTGTGAGAAGTGGGAGACTCATGGATCTACCCATGAGCCGTAAGATGATCGAGTCTTTCCAAGGCTCTTGAATACTCTCTTCGAATTCTTTATCCTATATTATGCGTGGATAAGGATGTTCCTTATCTAGCTTCAGAATCTGAATTTTATCAAGATCCAAAAGATTTTCTTTGTTCATCTTAATGTCCTCTGGTGGTATAACTTTGGTATTACCCATCAAAGACTCTCTGTATGAAGGTCTTCTGGGAGGTGGTGTACCCAAAGGTCTTTACATCTCCTCCATCAGAATTTCACAGTCACCGTCTCGGGAATCAGTTGTTTTCACTTTCTTTGTACTTCGTCTGATAAGGTCTTCCTCCTCCGGCGAGAAGGGAGTTGCGTTGCGTCCTTCAGAAAATTTTCTCTCTACATCCATCCTAAACTATAATGAAGGTGTAAATCTTAATAATATAAATATCTAATTGACCTTCAAATATCTAATTTTCATAAACTAGTGTTTTAATCGATGAAACATAAGTAAGTAACTAAAATTTAAAATTTAACATTTGTCTATAGTTTGGTATTTAATTATTAATAAATTTGGGGTGTGACAAGTTTTTTCCATCGGGACTGCAAGAAAAGAACAAATTTCTTTTCTATTAAAATAAAGCCTAGAATATGAGTGTTTATTTTACCGAACTCATTTATTCTGTTAAAGTAAACTCCCTCTAATTTACTTATATATAAACTTTGTTAATTAATTACAATAAATAATTAAATCTGACGATCTTACATTTAAGTTTAATTACAATGATAATCCATCATTATTAAAAAATTATATTTTAGTCCTAACTTTGAAACCATTTGTGCTTCATAGGGTTTCGTTATCTCATTATAAAAATATCCCTTATTTGTTGTATTCATAATTTTTAGGGATCATTTTGTTTATATTTGTAAATTTTAGAAATAATTTTGTAATTTTAGTCATATATTCAATATTATAGTCATAAAACCTTCAGGGACATAAGTGTACTTTTATAAATTTTGTTAAGAAACCTCAGAGAAAACAAAATTTATTGAGACTAAAATGTAGTTTCCCGATAATAATAAAATGTATTGTAATTAGACTTAAATGCAGAGTAGTTAGATGTAAATGAATCTAAATACAATCACCCCTTAAATTAACGACCCAGTTAGGAGTTCAAACTTTAATTTGTCTTTAATTTTTTAAGGTGTAGTCCTCAAAGCCATTTTTTTAATAGTATACCACCACGCCTTTCATAACTTTCGATGGGGACAATAACTTCATACCGATCTTGATAAGTTGTGATGGTTTAAAAACATTTTATGGGTCAATTTGAAATTCTTTTCATGTTGTTTAATTTGTGGATTAAAAGTCTTTTTATGGATCAATAAATTTTAAATTTCTTAGTTTTTGCTCGATATTGATTAATTTGATAGATCCCGACTCTATACGTCAAATTAGAGGCCATGTTTATTGTTTTGATGATATATATATTTAGTTTGTCAATAATCCCAAGACTAAATTTAATTTGAGTTTAACTCTACTAAATCGGTGTAATGAAGCAACTAGTGTCATACATTTGTCTTGAAATTGGTAAAAAAATTTGATAAAAATGATAAATTAAATAATAAATATAATAGATTTATTTTTTAATTGGTTGAATTCTATCAAGTGAATTTAAGTTAGAATTTTATGAGGAATTTATGACTCCATTAACTCAGTCAATATGTAGCCATCAACGTCAGTCAGACAATCGGTGGTGGATTTAATTATATCTTAAGTTTTTATTTCGATCTAACCGCATGCATGTATAATTTATTGTATTTAATTATATATTGTATCCAACAACAGACGTTGCTTGGAGATTAAATTAGAAAATTGCAATATCATGTACTTAATAAAAAAGGAAAGATATAAAAAGGGGATACCAACTGCTTCAAAATTACATTTTTAGAACTTATATTATTCCGATCACAAAATTTTATATTTTTCCTAAATAAAATTCACTCCTTTTCAATGTATATATCAAGTTTAATTAACAATTATGAGAATGAAATCTTCCTTGTCATATGGATTAGGAATTCGTTGTACGGACGGGATCTTCTGCTCCAATTTATGTTTCATCTCTTGCTCCACTTATTAGATGAGTGACACGTGTACAATTATGAAAGTTTATTAAAAGACAAACTTATGGGATTACTTTAAAAAAATTAACGGCGTTAAGATCCTTCTTCATAAAAGAAAAAGATCCTTATCTATCCAAAAAAAAAAAAAAGATAATCACAAAATAAAATTGAAAAAACCATTTCATATCTCTAAAAAACCATCTCAAACGTCTTCAAGAAATCAAAATACATAAATTAATTATTCGAACCAAAAACTTCAAATTTCTTCAATTATCAGTTTAATGTAAACACAAAAAAATGAGTTATTAACTCAGTAGATACTAGAAAAATAATTATCAGTTCAATATAAACCTAGAAAGTATAAGACGAGATCCTCTTATTATCAATTCCTATTAGAAAGATGACATCCTCTTATTATAAAAATAATATCCTTTTATTATCAATTCAATCGATATTAGAAAAATAATTATGGCTTCAAAACAAACTTAAAAAACACAAGACAATATCCTAAGAGGACAAAAATAACGGGACAGAGCTTCCATTTTGGTTGGCATATATAGCAGTCAATTTTTATTCAATCTCAATTTATGTTAACTAATTTTTGAACTTATTTAGATTTTTAGTTGCAGTTTGTTATTAGTTATGAAAAGAAGGATAGATAAATTGGAACGAATATTTTGAAGGGTTTTGAGGGGATGCAATAAATCGATTTGTTGGTTGTGCTGGCAATCTGGGAAAATTTTTGGAGAAGAATGAGCCGCTGCCGCTTGGAATTTTTGGAGAAGGAATCATGAACCGCTGCCTCTTGGATTCATGCTGCCTCTAGGATTCATACACCACGGGGTCGCCCAGAATTGGGATGGGTGTTTGACGTTGAGGGAAAGAAATTGATGTGTGGATTTGGGGGATTTTTTGGAAAAGAACTCGGAGGAAGATGATAAAGAGAAATTGATTTTTTTTATTTTTTATTTTATGAAGAATGAGGTTAACACCGTTAATCTCTTTAAAGTTATCCCATTAATTATGTCCTTTAATAAACTCTCGTAATTGTATACGTATCACTTAGAATCCCATTAATTATGTCCTTTAATAAACTCTCGTAATTGTGCACGTGTCACTCATCTAATAAGTGGAGCAGGAGATAAAGTATAAATTGGAGCAGGAGATTTACTGTCCGTACATCGTACTGCGGGAGATGCAACTTAAATCTCCTGTTCCATATTTATGTTTTATCTTATATTTTACTCACGTACATATATTTGTTACTGGTATAAATAAACGTCTCAAATTAGGAGAAAGGTCTTTAAATGTTTTCTATATCAACTATTTTTTTCTTCTAATATGAAGCGCTTATATATATACATGACACGCATATTTGTGTCATATTTGAGTGAAATAGATAATGAAATGTAAATCTAAAACAGAAGATTCTAAAACGTCAAAAATTGTACTTGGAAGGAGAATATTAAATATTACAGCATATATAAGTGACTTTCTTGTATCATCTGCAATTTCCAACCATTCCGTTGCTCTACGTCATGGAAAACCAAACGTGAAATACTTTTTTTTCTCTACTATCTCGTTATACTGATTTAAACGAATTAGATGCATGCTAATTACCAATCTATTTATGGAGCCAATATGGTCGTACTGTATGCAGTATTCATCAGTAATGGGTTTCAAACACAATTAATAAGATATTTAACTTGGTACATAAAACGCATTGAAACTTTAAAACCCAGAACGTTCATATATGAATATTATATAACAACAGCAGTCATTCATAAAGTAAGATATATATGGAGCTACATAAACTACGTAGAGCTATATAAAGTTAGAATACTGAAACTTCGAAGGTTCCTAGTTAACCGATGCCACACCATAGCATTACAAAGCTACATTTCTTGTATTTTTTTTGACAACCAAGGCCCTCGTATCAGAGGGCACCAAAACATTTCTTGTATTAATCTACTCCGTAAAGAACACTTTCATGGCAAACATGAAGGTGATCTCTCGCCGGGCAATCATCAAGCAGCCGGCGCATAATCGTATGTCCCGTCGTCATTTTGATCATCACCTCCATCCCCCTCAATCAGGTCGTGAGTCGTAGGCGGAGGGTAACTATACCCTTCGTCACAGAAGCTTTCACAATTAATAACAAGAATCTTGTACAAATAGTCGTTGATGTTGGAGAGGGAAGACATATTTCTCTTATAAATGTACCTTAAAGTTCGAAAAGAAAAAGAGGGATTTAGAACTTCGCTATAGAACACACACAATTTTGAATCTTTATGGATGAGAAAATAGGGGAAGACAATTGTCATATATATAAGCTCAAGAAAAGCTTCAAATTTGTGTCCCTACGTGTATCGATGACACACGGCAACTTGTGATTTGTCCACATTGAGCGCGGCTCAACTAATAATCGAGGATTAGTGTTTGGAAATTGAAGGTTTGGGATCTCCTATTTCAGATTTGCATTTCATCTCTTGTTTCAATCATATACATACGTCAAGTACTGTATTAGTAGACAACAAAAATTAATATATATATATATATATTGATGTTGGTAAATTTACACCACTAAAATATTAAGAATTAAGAATAAGAAATTAGCACAAATGATAATTATGTGATGCAAAAAAAAAAAGTAATGTAAATAGCAATTATGAAGAATGATATTCAAGAGTGAAATATAGATGAAGCCGGTGAATCCTTGTATTAATCCACGTGAGAAATCTCCCTTTAAAGTACAATGTTGCTACAATCACAATAGATCTTGAGAAATGTAGAGAATAATAATGGAAATTAGAGAGCAATTTTGTGCAAGTATCTTGATTCTGGGCTGTTAATTCAGTTCTGGGCTGCTTTTATATGGCTCTTGACCTAACTGACCCCCCTTTTGTAGGCGAGTGGAACCCTAGCTGACCCTTTCTGGGCTGTTGGGCGGCTCCTCCTTTATAGACTAGGTTGTTAGGGCTTCTTTCCTTGGGCTCCCTTACTGGGCTCTCGATACACTGGCCTGCCTCTTAGGTCATTGGATTGGGGGTGCAGGTCAGGAAAGTCCCACTCTTGGGGGCCTCTCTATTGGGCCATAACATCATTTCGATTGGGCTTTGCGTCCAGACCAAAAGTGAATATTTTCTCCTAGCATCATCACTCCCTCTACTCTCGTAGTTGAACTTGTTCGGGTGCGGGAGTAAGAATCAAAGAAGTCTTCACATAGCCTTGACGAATGCGTCCGATAGTTGCCCCCAGTCTTTGTATGGTAGAGTTGCCTCGGTAAAAACCTCGTAAGGGAAAACCACGTGGGAAAAACCCCTAGGAGTAAAAAAGAGTACAACTCCCCATAGTTGGATAGGAGATTGTCGGGTCTTCTCTCGAAGGCTTCCTTAATGCAGCCTCCTCCAATGCGTCTCCAGCCTCGTTCTCGTCTTCTTGGCCTGTTTTCCAATAGGCTTTGCTCTTGTTTCTAGCCTGTCTTGTACCCTCTTAGCCTGTTTTTCGTCCTCCTAGCCTGCTCTTCGTCCTCCTAGTCTGCTTCTGCGAGGTTTGTACTTGGATTGCGTGCCCATTCCAGTGCTTACAAGCACTTGCCCCCAGCTTGTTCACAAGACTTTCTTTTTTCGGCAACATTAAATCTTCCCCGATAATATAAAATCTTTAAAGGGATAATCCTGAAAATGAAGATCTATCCTCTCCCAAGAATTTTAACATTTAATAAACTTCAAGATTCCAAATTAATTAGAATTATCGTAAGAGATGCATGTATAAGAGCAAGCATCATATCATATTTGCAGAAATTAATTCCCAGCAACAAGGAGCATACCATTTTCAGAAATGAGGTAAGTAGTCTTAATACCTGGGTATGTAAAGGGTCATTAGGTTAAGCTTTTCACTTTACCAAAATTGGCTCCTATTCTCTCTCTTTTTTTTCTTTTTCGTTCAACTTCTCTTTGTTTGCTTCTGGCCTACTTTTGACTGGCCTCTGGCTTTGTTGATGCCTTAGCCCCGTTTTAGGGAGGCTCTCTTTCCATTTATTTTTTGGTACTCTCCTGAACAAGGAGATATTGATATGAAGGGGTTTTCATTTCATGCTTATCGTCGGCGTACCTTCTTTGAATGTTTGAGTATGGGGACGATGTGTTTCTTTCGATAATTTCCCAACTGCGTAATTTGAAGAACTTTCCGCTTGAGAAGTCATCCTTCCAAGTAGAAATTCGGGATCTTCAAATTGCAACGGGACCTCATTCGCACAAGAACAATCACTCCGGCTCGTTGTGAATAACTGTCGCACCGCAACGGGGTGGCCAACCCCGTCGGGGAAGCAGGGGGAGCAAAGCTCCAAGGAGCGATCGGTTAACTCCTTCCCAAGGCATTTGCGTAATCAACGCGCTTTCCCTAGATGACTTATTTGTGTGCCTCTTCCACCCGGGTTTTTTTCAAGAATCATCCCCACCATTCGGAGGTATCACGCCTCAACCCATATGATTCTTTCTTCACAATTTCATTTCCCGCATCGGGTCCTCTTCGGGATGTGCGAAGATGACTTCATTTACATGATGTAATATGGCTTGCACGACAGGACCTGCTATCAACATGTGTTTTGTCCATTCCGAGACCTGCACAAGGTATCCTACCTACATAGTTAAGCCTGCTATCAGCAGCTGTCAGATCCTCTCTGGAACCTGCTCTAAACATCTTTTCTGCCTCATCTGACCTGCTCATCAACAGGCCTCAGCTCTTTCGGGACGTGCTCGAGCCATCTTATCTCTTATTTCTCTCACGCGATCTGCCGTTTAACAGGAGCAGGTCCCCTCCTGACCTGCTGCTGGCTGACGTGGTATCAGGCATAAAACTTTTTTAGATTTGTACTGTTCTATGATCATGGAAGCCTGTTGCCTTTGCCGGCTCCTTGTTTGCCCATTTGCCAACTTCTTACCTGGTCCTTTACCAGCTTATTGCCTGCTCCTTTACCAGCTTCTTGCCTGCTCATCTGTAAGCTTCTTGCCTGCTCCTCTTAGTAGGGGCTGGAATCCTCCCGTCCTCGACTCGATCTCTTCAAAGACTCGTCGCTCCTCTGCTTTGCCCTGAACAGGCTGCTACCGTTCTTGAGATGACGCTTGCTGCTAGCAAATTGACGTAGGAAAAGCCGCGTGAACTACGCGTAGGAGTATATGGACCCAGCGGTGATCTGGCTGGCCCACTCCTGAGCCGTTTCGGTGAGGGTTGTGAGGAACACCCTACATTGTACTCCTTCCGAATAGCGGTATACTAGAGCCAAACTCTCGAACCGATCCAAATGGTGCTGAGGGTCTGTCTTACCATCTACTCCGGTAGCCCGACCGTAGTGGAGTTGGGCGGGAGCTCGACTCCATGATGCCTTGGCTAAAGGGACCTCCTCGCCTGAATCCTCACGCCGGGGTAGCTGGTAACCTCCTTTCCATCTCGGCAAATCGTTGTTGTAACTGTTCGTCAAACCGCTTTTGCAACGCAGCGGCCCAATCGGGCTGTTGTCCCATAGGAGGGGCAGGTAGGCCTTGTTGTGCCCTAACCCCACCTGCTGTTTGGATCCCATCTCGTCCTGTCTCTTGCAAATTCATGTTGGATTGGAGGTTAACCTCTCCGAGCCGGCCCACAAGGTTCTGCCTGGCGATTGGGATACCCCTAGCATCCGATGGCGGAGCCCCGAGGGCTGTGGGACTTGCTTATGTCAGGGCCTACACGATGCGATGGATAGCCTCATCCATCTGCCTGTTGAGCTCATCTGTTGTGAGGTAGACCTGCTTCGGGACCTGTTCGCTTGGGGCGGCAGACCTGCTTTCCTGACCTATCGGGCCTAGTAGGGTTAGAGTTCCTGGTCCCTATGGCTTGCACAAACAAATCTCCAAATTCTTCCACCGTCATCGAGTGAGGATTCCTGCCCCTAGCTCCGTCGGGCCCTCCAGAACCTCGTCAGATCTGGGTTATGACTTGCTCTAGCAGGTCGAGGGCTGGCAGGTGCGCTGGTAGGGTAGTTCCCTAGGCTGCTCCGGCTTGGGAATCAGCTGGTGTACCTCCTCCTGTAGGCTGCTGGTTCTGGTCCGCGCCGCTAACCTGGTCCTCTCCGGAACCTCCTCATGCGGGCTGCTAGTTCTGGTCTGCGACCTGCTTTGCGCCGCTAACCTAGTCCGCTCCGGAACCTCCTCCAACAGACCTGGTATGTGTTGCGCCTTTGGTTACCGACGCCCGGATCACCTCCACTAATCGCCTCAAGGGGGTGTTCTCCTCCATCATCAGGTTCTCCACCTCCGGAGTGCTCTCGGCAGGTAACTTGATTGGGGTCGGGTTCGCTGCCTTCCCGGTTCCATCTCCATTACCTCCGGTGTGGAGTGTGTGACCTGCTGCATGAAGGGTGTTGTTCGAGCCGTCGGAAGCCATTTGCTTTAGCGATTGAATACTCACACCTCAACTCAGTTGTTTCCACAGACGGCGGCAAAATGATGTGAATGATTTCTACACCATTAAAATTTATAATAAAGGGAATTCAAATGTGAGAACGATTATGCAATAAAGCAAGTAATAGCAAAAATAATAACAACAATGATAATATAAGATGATAAAATATGGAGAAAGCAAGTATAATCTTGTATTGATGTGATAATTCTTCTCGAGAGTACAAGCGTGCCACAATAACAATTGTCGTTAAATGCTAAGAACACTTGAAACAATGAGAATGAGAGTAGAGAATAAGAAGAGAGCAGGTAGGGTTCTATCATTGTGGGCTGCTAAGATGTTGGAACCTCCTTTTATACCTCCTAAGCCTTTAACCCTAATTGATACCTCCTCCTCTTCACGTGAGAGTAGGTTTCCCTGAACTACATCAGCTGCTGGGCGGCTCCTGATATTTTGGGAGGTGGTTAGGGCTTCTCTACGGGCTTGCTAAGGCTTTGGCGGACCTGCTCCAAGGTATGGGCCTACATGCTGGGCTGCGAGACCAGGTATCCAACCGCAGGAAATCTGCTCCTGGACCTTCTCTTTGGGCCATCCGTTAATTTTATTGGGCTTCTCGCTTGGGCCATAGAGAGGAATTATTTCCCCTAGCATCAGAATAAATAAATAAATAAAGAGAAAAATACAAGAGAAGAAACAAAAAAATAAATTCATAAAAAAAAGAAAAAAAACACTGAGAGACCAAAACATTTACTACTTTCATGCTTATTATATAGTATAAAATATAAATACTATTGACTTTCACCGCAACATGGATATATATGATAACGAAAAAGAACAAAAAAGTAAAAATATCAGCACAATGACTAACAAAATAAACACTTCAGATTGATCCTAAGCATACACTCTATGTACATGACTTGAAGCCCCCTTACAAGTGCAAGCAAAATGTAATCTCCAACTCTGTGGTTTAAAAGGACCAGTTTCACCATTGACCGCTCCGTTCTGAATGACCTCCTAACATTAAAAGGAATCATCTTTTGTATGGCATGTAAAGTTCATAGTCGGTACTTACGCAATATATAAGGAGTTTCGCTATTTAGAACGAGTATACTAAGGCCGCGTTTACTTCGCCTAAAACCGGCAGTTTGAGGCCTTTCTCCTACGATTTCGGCTGTTTCCTTTCTTGGTGTTGAATCCCGTGTCGTCCGTACTAGCCCGCAGTTATGGCATGTTGATGGCGGATCCACCAGACATGGCAATTTGGCGTGTTGGTGGGAACACGCCATTTCCCGGGGGGCGTAAATTACCATTTGATCCAAGAGTTGTTAAAATTTACATCCATTTGCCACTGAAATTAGGGATGGCGCTGAGAGTTCCCGCTATTGCCCAAAAATCAGATGAAGAAAATTTGGGTTTTCCCTCTTCTTTGCATTCTTGTACATACATATTCAGTTCTTTCTTTTGATGTTGGGGATTTCGCAAGGACGAACGATAGCTCTTGCGAGCAAGAATCTCTTGGTATAAAAAATTGTTAATTTATCCCGTATTCCGCCATCTTATGCCTAATGCAAGGTTTTTCTTTGATGGTCTTTCTTTGCAGCAATTGAAACTCCGGGTGCCTGAAGTGCGAACTCCTTGTGTAGATCTGCTTCATTTTCGAATCAGAGGTAACATTTCTAATTTGTATTGTAGTACCACAACTCCGTTGCAAACATATGAAATTACTTGGGATTTTTGAATTGCATTTGTGAATTGCATTTCTGAATTGCAACAAAATTTTTTTTGGGATTTATGAATTGCATTTCTGAATTTGAATCCCAATTTCGGCAATATTTGTACTGTGTCAGTACCTTACCAGTGCGGGTGGTTTTCTTCAAGCACGTATTCACAGTTTGTATGATCCAATTTATATGGGTCCTGTGTGTTGAATTTTATGTGGTTCATCTGTGGAGCCAATTGTTTAGTTTTCTGCTCTTGTATACCATTGAAGTCCTTTAAGTATGGATGCTTATGTTTAGACGTAAACGTGTTGTGAATAATTGTAGAATGGAGAATGGTTATGAAGAAGAGGAGGCAGTGTTTGTACTGGAAATTATTCGATATCAAGTAATGAATGTGATGATGATAGTCTACTTTATGTTGCAAAGTGGTCTTTTGGATGATGAAACAGTGCGTCGATGCTACCATCGATACAGCCTAATAGCGAGGATTCCGAACAAATTGAACATCTACATGGACTAGTGAAACTAAGTGAGCAAGACTGTATAGATCAATTACGATTGGGTAGGAATGCTTTTGCGAAGCTTTGTTTAGTTCTTGAACAAAAGGGTGGTTTACGTGCAACTAGGGGGGTCTCGGTAGCGGAACAAGTAGCTATGTTCCTTAGTGTGCTATCGCATCATCAAAAGCTTCGTGTTGTCAAGAAGTCTTTCATACGTTCTATTAGGACCGTTAGTCGCCATTTCCATGGTGTGTTAAACGCAGTCTTGAGGTGTTACGAACTTTTCGTGGTAAAACTTGTTCCAGTTGAGGAAGATTGTGAAGACGAAAGGTGGAAATGGTTTAAAGTGAGTGTTTCATATACCTTTTCTATATTAATTGTCTGTGTTGTAGATAAAAGGCTTAATTAATGTGTTTGTTGGTTTATTTTAGGGTTGCTTAGGTGCTTTAGATAGAACCTATGTGCCCGTTATAGTTTGTACCGCTCACCAAGCCCGTTATCGTTGCCGAAAGGGCATTGTGTCTGTGAACACTTTGGCAGTTTGTGACCGCAATTTAAACTTTGTCTATGTTCTTACTGGATGGGAAGGTTCGGCCGCCGATGGTCTGGTATTGAGAGATGCCATGTTTAGACCAAACGGACTAAAAGTACCTAGAGGTTATCTTTATCCCTATGTTATTCTACTCCATTTTGACCGTCTTGAATATGAGTTTATCGGTTATGTTTAGTCATAACTTAATACCCTCTTTATATAGGCAACTATTATCTATGTGATGCGGGCTACACGAACGGGGAGGGTTTCTTGGCACCTTATAGAGGAGTGAGGTACGACTTGAAGGAATGGGGTAGCGGGACTGCTAGACCACAAAATTTCAAAGAATTATTCAATCTCCGTCATTCAAAAGCAAGAAATAGAGAGAGCCTTTGGGACCCTAAAAGTTCGTTGGGGTGTTCTTCGTAGCCCATCGTTCTATCCCATAGAGATACAAAACAAAATAATCATTGCTTGTTGCCTACTTCACAATTTCATCCGATTGGAAATGGCGATTAACCCGTTGGATGCGGAAGTTCCGAAAGAGCCGGACATAGATGAGATCCTAGGAGACTATGTGGAGCATATACAAACAACACAAGCGTGGAACAATTGGCATGATAATCTAGCACAAACAATGTACACTCAATGGCCCGGACGACACTAGTTTATTTATTTCAGCTTTGGTTTCTTGTATTTGAAACTTGTGTAATCTGTATTTGGTCAACTTTGTCGGACCATCTGAATTTGTGTTTTTATTAGCACTTGATGTGATCTATCTGTTTGTACTTTCGACTCATTTCTGTAAAATGTAATGTTATCTTTTACTGAGCACATATTTATCTGTAACTGTTTTACATTATTTTCAATATTTTAATTAATTGTGACAGATGTCGATTAATGGGACTGAGGGATTGGGAACTTCAAAGGTGAAAGGACGTCGAGGCTGGACATTACAAGAGGAAAACTATCTTGTACAAGCATTTAAAGACATAATTGTAGGTGGCTGGAAGGCGCCGAATGGGTATCGTAGCGGCTTTTTGGTGCAGTTGGAGGAGCGATTCAAGGATTACATGCCTAGGACTGACATAAAGGCTGAGCCTCATATTTCATCCAAATATACTTCATGGAAGAAAACGTACCACCAGATATCGAATGCTTTGAGATTTAGTGGGATGAATTGGAATTCCACTAGTTGTACAGTGGAGGCGGAACCTTCGGAGTGGGAGTCTTATCTTCAGGTTGTAAATATAATTTTCTTTTACCAACTTTAACATATATTGAAGTGCAGTTTCATGTTTACATTGCCATTTCGTGCAGCAACTTCCCAACCATTTAACTATCCGGGGCAAACTATATCCACTTTACGAAGCATGGGTGGAGATTTATGGAAAAGATAGGGCGACAGGGCATAATGCGATGGATTGGGCAACAACCGCGCCTGAAACTCCAATTGATCTCACAGCCGATACCGAAGTGCATAACGTTGAATCTGCCAACCCGACGCAACCCGCTACGTTCCCGGAACAAGAGGTGACTCAAGGAAATTCAGCTGGCTCCCCAACGACAGCGACGACGGGTGGATCAGAAAAAAAATGTAAGAGATCGGATCGAAATTCAGATATCATTGTTGAAGCTGTTACTAACTTTTGTAATGAATCTACTGCATTCATATGCGCTGTCACGTCTAAGTTAGGGGCTGCAAAAGAAATGATGAAGAGATAAGAAGAGATATTTGAAGCAATCGGTGCTTTGCCGGTTGAAATTGACGTTAAGGACCATATGCGGGTGTCGAACATGCTCGTGAACAACGCAAGCCAAATGAACATGTTCTTCGG
>JBBMKE010316886.1:0-13530 GCA_037834125.1 Lippia alba | reverse complement strand
GCCTAGTGTGTGCGTGTCTAGGTCTCCGTTCGCTCGAGTTCGGGCTCATGTATGGAAGTCCATTTCGTATGTGAGTTCGGGCTCGGGTGCGGGGGATGTGGATGGCCCACGCTAGGGCATCACATCAACGACTTCTCAACGTCCCTATCAAGGGGTAGAAAATCCCAAATTTGAAGGAAACTTCAAGAAAGTCTTACTTGGATCTCCTTCTCCTCAAGCTCGGCTCGATCCTTCGGTTAAGCCAAAGATAAGCCACATAGCTTGTTGCACCGTCCCAAATTAAACAACCGCTTCCATAAAGGATATAAACAAGCTAGCCTTCAATCTATTACCCAAAAATATCATTGAGCCCAAAATGGACCTTCTAAAGCAACACGCCAACGCAACACGGGCTCGAATAACTAACCCATGCCTAAGGTAGCTCTGTATCTTGCAAGATGCCTTCAAACAAAACCACTGGGCAATCTCGGCCCTCATAACTCACCAACCACTCTTGAGCACTCTATCTTACCAAACTCTCTCTGAGAGTTTACAACAAGGCAACAATAAGCACCAAGAAACAATGAGGGATACAAAAGTAGCAAATAAGTGGATTTCCCCGAGTTTAAAATATACATATATGAGATGCCATGAATGCTTAGTGCACCTTTCACCATTGCAGTAGTGTCGAGCTCGATGTCAACATATTGGCCTTCTAAAGTGTCAACTTGAGCTTGAATTGAGATCTTGAAGTCATGATGTTTCGAAGACCTCAGATTTTAGATCTCACTTCCTTGAGCCACCTCGAGGCTCGGCCTTGCCATCATCACCACCAAACCACCTCGGAGGATCAAAATCTCTAACCTTTTCATAGATCGAAAACACCTGTTTCCTTTGTCCCTCACCCGATAATCTTGGTTGATGTTGAGAAGACATCCTGAATAAGAATCACAATTGTAAGAAAATATCTATGCATTTGGGGGGGGGGGTTAGTATGTTCATGTGAATAATTAATACAAATAATTTAAATAATTCACATAAATGGTGCAAATAAATGCAAACAAACACATAATCCTAAGCAGAACGACCTAGACAAACCCGACATGACACTAGATCTTCGATTTTGCAACCAAGAGCTCTGATACACTTTAGGATGGCAACCCGAGTGAAGAGCACTACATCCCCCACACAACGGCCCAACACGTAACGAAATGGGAACTTCGCACACATACCAAGCTACAACGAACGAGAGAATATGTCAATTATTTGATATATATATTTTATGAACTTGTCTACATGTTTATTTTACGCTTAGAGACTCGTTTGACAAGGTGTTGGACCTACTTTGTAATTTTACGGACTTAAAGGACTTAAGTGCAAATTAGGGCACCTTGGGTTTCGATTTGCACAACTTGAGCTCGGGAATTCAGATTTAAATTCCAACACCACCGTTGGACTTATTTTGATGATGCAGATTGAATGGAATAAGCCTCATTTTTTTTGTAAACCTGTTTGAACCTCCGAAACTTTAACGAACCGACCCGGATGTACCAAATCCCTAACCTACCCATTTAAAGCCAATCTTTGAACCATTTTGACTCCTTTTTCAACCAAAAATATCTCTCATTCTCTCATACCTCACTCTCTCATGAATCATAGCTCGGGCAAAGGAAAGGAAAGGAGAAAAGAAGCAAACAAGAACACCCCCTTCGCCATTTCTCATCTTTTAAGCTCAAGAGACCTTCATACTTCTCCATCTCTTGAAAGTAAGTTTATTTTCGGATTCTCCACTCTTTTATGCTATCATCCATGAATATCATGCTTTGAGATAGCTTTACTTGGTTCTTGGATTAGAGCATGAATAGTTAGGGCATTATCAAGATGTGAGAATTTGCTCATCCTTGCACCATTTTGTGGTTTAAGACTTGCCATGTGTTTTTTAAAGCTTCCTTGTTGCATTTCTTAACTTGTATTTGATTGAGCATGAGTCCGGTTGATTCAACATTGAAGAACCTTGAGTTTTCTTAGCAAGAAATTTGGATTTTGTTGAGATATATGCACCCTTTTTGTTGCTAATGTATTGTTGGTAGCCTTGTGTGGTGTTGTTCTTGAGTTTTGCTCATTTTTCTTGCCAATTTGCTGTTGTTTCCTTTGCCATACCTGTTGTTACATTTGCTTCTATTGTTGAAGGAGATGAATAGGGGTGTCCATGGCGTTTTGTTGGAGAAAACACAATTGCATGGATTCTCCCCCGTGTATGCTTTTCCTTAAGGACATTGTCACTCCCGTGACAATATTAGCTTGTTTATAAGCTTTGTCAGTGACCTTGATCATGGGGGTGACCATTTTTATGTCACTCTCATAACTCATGCATCCAATTTTGTGGAATTTGTGTCTTTCCCAACTCACGGGGTTGGCACCCATTACACTAAAAGGGTGTAACCCCCGTGATACCACCCCGCTTGTTTTTGCTGGTTTTGTTTTTCATTTGTTTGTTTGTTATTTTTTGTCCCGTTTATAAATTCTACGCTCTATTAAAATGTTATATTATGTGTTATAATTATGTTTTGAATTTATGATTTGATTTCAATACGGTTATACTAGTATGAACTTATATGCTCGAAGTGTTACATCTTGTCGTTTCTTTTGCATCAGTTGCATTCCTTATATGTTTTAAACTTGTGTATGCTTGTGATATGATATAATTTGATGTATTAGGTGTTCATTTAATGTCATGTGTTTAATTTATGTGTTTTCTATGTGATAATGTGTTAAAGGCTTCAATATGCTTAAGTGTTAAACGTATATAATCTGCATAGCATGATTTGCATCCATATGCATTTCCCTGTCTCTATGGTTCATTTTGAGTCTAAGTGTGTGTCTTTGGTATTTAGATTGTCCGTGTGGAGTAGCTTGTGCTGGGAAAATGAAATAGAAATGCCATGGAAATTTTTTTCCAAACTAAGATAGAATCTGAACTCGTAATTCTTATCCACAAATTCATAGAGATCAAGAACTTACTTAGAAAAGATCTTTCTTAACACGTTCTAGCCGCCCAAGAATGCTCCTCACGCGGCTTGTCCCCACAAAGCTCCTTCAAATCTTTCAAGACATCACAATAGTAGCCCACTAGATATTTAGTCCACCAACCGCGACCACCATCCGAATAGGGAGGATGCTGGTTCTATATTCGGTGTTACGGCTCTAAGGGGTTAGTGTATAATTCTTGGAGAAGGGAATTTTCGTATCACTCTACAAGGGGTTCGAACCCCACATCCTTTCTTGGATATTATTCGAAAACCCACTAAGCTTTTATTTCTTGCTTGGAAAGAAAGCTTTCCAACTTTGACCAAAACTCTTGAGTTTTGACCAACTTGTTGAGCAAGAAAAATATCCAACTCTCTTAGGTATTTTATTTTACTTTATTTATTTAAATAATAAATAACTTAAAGACGAACAATTGATTAATTCATAATTAGTTATTTATTAGACTTTATTTCTCCAAATTTGGACTTTAATATTAATTCAAAATTAAATCAATGTCCATTAAATAATTATCAAATTAATTATTTAACTAACACAAATCACGTGACACATGTCACGCATGACACGTGTCCCACACACGTGATTTACACATGTCCCCTTAATGTGTTAATTATTTAATGAACTTTGATTTAATTTTGAATTAAAGCTAAAGCCCAATTTTGGAGAAATAAAAATTAAATATCTAAAAGAGTTAGATATTTCTTGCTCATTAAATTGGTCAAAACTTAAGTATTTTGGTCAAAGTAGGATAGCTTTCTTGCTAAGCAAGAATATGGCTAGTGGGTGGGCAAAATCCTATCTCCCGTAGGGATAGGATTTTCGGCCATAAGGACAATAAATAGGTGGGGTTTGAACCCCACCAAGGCTGATAGAAAATTATCCCCTTCTCCAAAGTATTATACACTAACCCAAATAGCCTAAACACCGAATACAAAACTAGCATCCTCCCTGTTCTGATCGTGGTCGAGGTTGGTGGACTATTTCTCTAAAGGATTGTTTGCGTCGAGTATTGAAAGATTCGAAGGAGCTAAATTTGGGGACAAGCCGCATGAAACACGTTCTTGGGCAGTTTGAACGTTTCAAGAAAGACCCACTAACAGTAAGTTCTTGAACCTTACAAATTTTGGGATAAGAATTAAGAGTCCAATCTTACTTTGTTGGAATTTTTTTTAAATTCTGCTATTTTTCTGATTCGTTTTTCCAACAGTCTTACACTCGGGGTGCTACATCCTAACATGGTATCAGATCTCCAGGTTGTAAAGTCGAAGTTCTAGTGTCGTGTCGGCCTGTCTAGGTCGTTTGGCTCAAGAATATGTGTCTTTGTTTGCATTCACTTTCACTCTAACGTAATTTATGTGCTCTTAATTGTATTAATTGTTTACATAAACATGCACTAAATGCATCGATATTTCCTTGCATTTGTATTTCTTCAGGATGCCCCCAAGAAGAAGAGATCACGATAATACTCCTCCGCCACCATCACCAACTACAGAGGGTATTGTATAAGCCCTTCTCGACTACCTTCAACGAAATCCACAACAACTAATTCCTCAAGGTTAAGGGCAAAGAAGAGTTGTTAATTCAATTTATAAAGAATTTTGGGATAACGACCCTCCACAGTGGCTTGTAGGTAATGATATTGTAGCGTAAGAATGGTTAACCGAGATCACTGGAATTTGGGAGATTTGCCCCACTCCTTCACAAGAGAAGGTCGTATGCTCCGTCCGTTTTATACTAGGTCAAGCTTCCAATTGGTTGAAGGGAATGAGGGCCCATTTAGAGAGAAATGGTGAAGAGTTCAAATGGGAAAATTTTGTGAGGGAATTTCATGGCAAGTACATCCCTCCTAGTTCTCGGGAGAGAAGATTACAAGAATTTTTGGACCTCAAACAAGGGAACCGGACCATTGAAGATTATATCCTCGAGTTTGAGAGGCTTACTCCTTATGCCTCACACATTACGGATGATGATGCCTTGAAGGCCCGTAGTTTTGTGCACGGCTTAAGAGAAGATATTCAATAGGCCTTGCAAGCTTCTTCGGTAGATGCATGGGCTAAGGATACTAAGAAAACTATTAAAGTTGAGGCCCACAAACAACGATTAGAGCCCCAAACCTATCACCTGGAGGAAGAGTCCGAATCAAGTTCAAGCTTGGAAAAGAGACCTGTACTTCATGATGAGCCTCAAATCTTCGAACCCAAGAGCTCATGATGCTATCAAGAAACCACGACTCAGGGATGTGGTGCCTTACGCTCGGGGTGCTACACCTTACAGAAGGGAAAAAAGATCTGATCTTGTAGAAGAAGACCGGATGAGTTTCTCTACATGAGCTATGGTGTGCAGTTTCCGACTTCGTCAAATTAGGTTTTAAAGAGAGATTTAATCATGCTCTTTCTTATTTCGTTTCTTGTTTCTTTCAATACACATATCATAGTATTAGTATCCTCACTGATATGATTTGATTCTAGGTTGGTGTGGATTATTACTCTAGAGGATTCCTGTTGTGGAATTTCGAAGAAAGAATCATTCAAGAAACGAGGATGTCATTACCACATGAAGAACATTTGAGGGTGGCTCAAAACGCTATAAGAAAGATTCAATTTTTATAAGTTCTTCAGTTCCTATGAATCGGGATTAGGATTTGCACATCACGATCATGCTTTTGGGAAAATTTTTAAATTTTGCTGCATTTATTTTCGTGTTTTCCCAACATGCCCATGTGTAAGAACACCCCTGAACTAATTTACTTATAGGACTCAAACATTTAGGAGAAGTGATTTATAAAACGATCCCTAAATCATATAATTTAAAATAAAAAATAAGTCCAAGTCGATGAGTCCAAAAAACAGTAGGAGTATGGAATTTACTCACTTGAGGCTTGTTCATGTGATCACGCCCTTAAGAAAGATCACCTTGTTTTATAGGGTGTAAAGTGAATAGTCGATACATGTGTGATATATGAGGGTACTCGCTTGAAATGAACGAGCGCATTGAGGTGTCCCGTGTTAGAAGATTCCTAAATGGAAAAGGAAGTTTCTATTTCTTGGAATGGAAACTTTTAGATTAGAAAATATCTGACGAGTTATTGATGTGATTCAATAGTCCTTAGACTTGAGATTCCATTGATGCTTTGTGTGAGCTAATTATGTAGTATTATAAATAAGCCTAAAAGGATGTCGTTTGAGACAACTTAATTATGGCTTATATTGAGACTGCACAAGTGGCACATGAAAGCATATGAGAATCGATAAAGGACCGACACTTGCTTTTGCAAGATGATCTCTTATTGTGTAAGTCATTCATATGCTATCTTGGCATAGCTATTAAAGGCGATCAAGGCGAGCGCCTAAGGCGTGAGGTGATGCCTTGTCGCCTTGATATAGGTGAGGCGAGGCGTTATTCGAGAGTCGATGCCTTTAGCCGCCTTGGTCGCCTCCAGCCTTTTGGTCAGGCATGACTGAGGTGCGCCTCTTGTGTAGACGCTGAAGTTTATTCTTTTTGTTACTTGTACGATGCTTTTTCTTTATTAATTCATAATGGGCATTTTGAATTTAATAAAAGACAAATGTCTAGACCTATTATAAGTCAAAATCTAAATATAAGAAGGGAGAAGGTAAAACCTTAGTCACGAAAAAAAACAGACGCAGCTGCTGTTGTTAGAAGAAGACAAGGCATTTCCATAAACCAATGGAACAGCAACCACGATAGCTTTTCGATCACTTCTGGTGATATTTTAATTCTTTTTTATTTTATAAAAGAGCAATTGATACTTGAAAAAGAACCTCAAAATAGATTAAGAAGGAAGGAAAATGAGAATTTTTTTGGAGTAGATGGGGAGGAAGACGAGGATGATAGTCACCTCAACAAAAAGGAAATATTAACTAAAAATGGACCTATGGATTTATTTGTGAGCCATAGTAAAAGCTACTGTGAAAGACATGAAGAAGCAGAAGGATGTCAATGAAGAGGTGAAAAAAGAATATGAGGAATCGAGCTTGTTATGGCCTTGCTCAATGGATGTATGATGCTGGCTTATCTTTCAATGTTGTGAACTATGATAGCTTTCAAACAGCAATCCAATTAGTTGGAGAATATAGTCCGGGTATGAAAGCACCTAGCTATCATGAAATGAGGGTTCCTTTACTCAAGAAAGAAGTTGACCAAGTAAATCGAACAATGGATGTTCATAAAGTTGAATGGAAAAAACACGGTTTCTCAATTATGTCGGATGGGTGGAAAGATAATAGAGAGCGACAATGTGTTAACTTTTTAGTGAATTGTCGTAAGGGAAGCATGTTCATTCTATTGATGCTTCAGACTTTTCGAAGACGGGAGAAAAGATTTTTCAAGTTCTAGATGAGTTTGTAAAGTATGTTGGAGAGGAGAACGTGGTTCTTGTGGTGATAATGCTTCAAATATGAAGTTGGTGGGTAAGTGACTAAGTTTATAATTTAATTTAATTATTGACTTTAATATTTATATAATATATATTTTATTATTATCTTTTTATGTGTAGAGAGATTTTTGGAGGCAAAGTATCCACACTTGTTTTGGACACCATGAGCAACTCATTGTCTTGATTTGATGTTGGAGGACATGTTCAAATAAAAAGAAATTGATGATGCCTACATTAAAGCTGTGAGGATGGAAAGTGTATCAACACACGCTCGGGTTTAGTATTTTTTATGAGAAGGTTTACTAAGCTAGATTTGATTTTACAAAGTTCTTCGGTTGGTTGATAGAGAGATTAAGCCTGCTATATGATAATTTATGAGGCAATTGAAAGAGCAAATGAGAGAATATCAAAAAGCTTTCAAAATGATGAGGACAAATACAAACAGTACTTTGAGATCATTGATGCACGATGGGAAATTCAACTCTATCATCCTTTGCACGCAGCTAGTCACTATTTGAACCTGGAGTATTTTTACAAAAATTCAAATATTGAGAATGACAATGAGGTTATGGATGGGTTAATCAAGACTATTGAACGGTTAGTGCCGGATGCGTTGTCATACTATAAAGACGCTCCGGGTACGTTGGGATTTAATTTGGCCAAGAGGCAAAGAAATACTAAGCAACCAGGTATAAAGCTAATTTATAAAATTATTTATATCTTAATATTAAATTATTCAATTTACTGACTACATAAATTTTATTCAAAGCTGAGTGGTGGAAATGTTATGGAGGCTCTACACCTCATCTGGAAGATTTTGCAATCAAAGTTCTCAGCCTAACTTGTAGTTCGTCTGGATGTGAAAGAAATTGAAGTGTGTTTAGTTTTCAAATTTTTTATTTTTTTATTTTTCATTACTTAGTTTGATGTTGTTATGTACTTGATAGGTTCATAATAAAAAGAGAAATAGGTTGGCTCAAAAAAAGTTGAATGATTTAGTATATGTCAAGTACAATAGAGCACTAAGAACAAGATACAATCAACGGGATTTGATTGATGGCGTATCCTTAAATAATATTGATGAGAGTAGTGAATGGTTAGTTAGTGTAGGTGAAGATGATACGATTGTGAGATGTTTGATAAAAACTTAAGTTGGCGGGATATTTCACTAGCTAGTGGTGCTGAGGAACCAACCTACAACACTAGAGTCAATCGTCCTCTTCAATACCTCCACTTGATTCTATTGTTTCCAAAATCGAGGCCAAGTTTGTCTAGAAATGATCCTATAACCGCCAGTTATTGAAGAGGACGATTGAAGCCAAGTTTGTCTAGAAATGATCCTATAACCGCCCATTAAGTTTTTAATGAAGTTGAAGAAAATCAAATTTTTGATGTAGATGTAGATGAGGATGAGGATGAGCCGCCTATTGACGCAAATGACGAAGATGATCTTGATTTCGATGTGGATGAGGGGGATGATTACTAAGGAATATGACTTTCAATTGTTTAGTTCTAGAGTTTAGATAAGTACTTACGGAAAGAAATATGTTTTATTTATGAATTATAATTTATAATATATTTATATACTATATTTGCATTACATATAATTTTTTAATTTTTTTTAATTTTATAGCCTTGTTCGCCATTTTATCACCCGCCTCTCGCCTCTCGCCTTTAATAACTATGCATCTCGGACTCATTGGCTAAGGCAATAGATCGAGATCAACAAAAAGGTTTCTTGGATCGAGATCAAATGGATATGAAATGAACTTAGCATTCAAATCGAGATTATTTAGGTTATATTTATTCTCTTACCCTAGATCTATTTTGAGAGATAGGTTGCATGAGGACCTTATTTCACATATGTCAATGACTTAAAGGTTCTTCCAATTTATACATTCTTATTTGGCTAGGGGTCGCACACATATTGCAAGACTATGGTAATGTGGTTTGTGGACTGATTAATGAATTAATTAATCGGGGTCACCGGTAATAGAATAATAAATGTAGAGGGTCACATACAAATGTCCAATCACGAGGGTTAAGGCTTGAATCGATTAAATGAGTTGATCAAACCAATCAAGGATTGAAAAGAGTAGCCACACATGTGGCACACATGTCTTGGCGAGACACGTGTCACCTTGTGTGATAAATTAGATAATTAATTTGGATTAATTATTGAATAAACTTTAATTTAATTATGAATTCATTTTAAGTCCTAATTTAGAGTTTAAAAGTCTAATAAATAACTAATTGTGAATTAATTAATTATTAGCATTAATTTATTTATTATAATAAATAAAATATGCCATGAAAATATCTAAGAGAGTTAGATAAAATTTCTTGCAAAGCAAGTTAATCAATGAAGAATTCTAATCAAAGTAGAAAATTTTTCTTACCTAGCGATTAATTCAATGTCTTGAGGGTTTAGGAAACCTTGTGCAGGTTTGAACCACCCTAGCCAATTTAAGGGTGGGGTTCGAACCGCATGGGTGATATGATAGAAGAATTTCTCAAAATTACTTCATATAAAATCCCTTAAAACCTAAACTGTTGAGAAAACGAATCAGAAAGCAGCGGAATTTTAAAAACTTACCCAACTAAGAAAGATCGAAAATCGAAATTCTTACTCCCAAATTCGTAGGGATCAAGAACTCACTTTAATTGGATTCTTTCTTGACACGTTCTAGCCATCCAAGAACGCTCTTCACGCGGATTGTCCCCACAAAGCTCCTTTGAATCTTTCAGAACTTCACGATAGTAGGAGTAGCCCTCTAGAAATTTAGTCCACGAACCACGACCACGATCCGAATAGGGAGGATGCTAGCTCTATATTTGTGTTTAGGCTCCTAAGGGGCTAGTGTATAATTCTTTGGAGAAGGAGAAATTGTGTATCATCATCCCACGGGGTTCGAACCCCATGTATATATAGCTAGGGGTTCAAACCCGTTTTCCTTTTCCGGATAGGATTTGAATCCCTTAAGCTATTTTGTTTCTTCCTTGGAGAGTAAGTCTCTTACTTTGACCAAAAGTCCACCTTTTGACCAACTTGTCAAACAATAAAAGATATCTAACTCTTTTAGATATTTTATTTACTTTATTTATTAAATAATAAATAACTTAAAGATTAATAATTAATTAATTCATAATTAATAATTTATTAGACTTTATTTATCCAAATTAGGACTTTAATATTAATTCAAAATTAAATAAATGTCCATCAAATAATTAACACATTAATTATTTAACTTATGCACATTTATTCACGTGACTACATATGTCCTAAGGACACGTGTCATACACGTGTTCCATTTGATCAACTCGTTTAATCATTTCAAGCCTTAATCCATGTGATTGGGTTGTTGTATGTGACCCTCTGGGCTCTTAATTCAATTAGTAGTGACCATAATTAATTAATTCCCAATTAATTAATCAGTCCACAGATCAAACTACCATGGTCTAACAATAGGTGTTTGACCCCTAGCTGAATAAGAATGTCTTGATTCGATAGATTCTTTAAGTCATTGATTTATGTGAGATACAATCCTCCTACATCTCATCTCTCAACCAAGATCTAGGGCAAGGGAATAATTAGAACCCCAATAATCTTGATCTTAATGTTAAGTGCATTCCATATCCATTTGATCTCAATCCAAGAAAATCTTTTCTTGATGTCTTGATCTACAGCCTTGGCTAAGGACTCCAGTATGGCATATGAATGACTTATACAATAAGAGATCAACTTGTTGAGGCAAGTGCAGGTCCTTTATCGATTCTTATATGCTTTCGTGTGCCACTTGTGCAGCCCCAGCATAAGCCTTGAATCAACTGTCTAAGGTGACACCCTTTAAAGCTTATGCCTAGGACTATAGAGTTAACTCACAAAGCATCAATGGAACCTCAAGTCTAAGCATTACTTAATCACATTAATAACTCGTGAGATCTTTCCTAATCTGGAAGTTTTCATTTCCAGAAATAGAAACTTTCTTTCCCATTTAGGAGTCTTCTCACACGGGACACCTCAGTGTACCTACTTAGAATAAGTAAGCACCCTCATTTATCACTTACATATCAGCAATACACTTTGCACCCTATGAAATAAGGTGGTCCTTCTTAAGGGCGTGATCAAACGAGACAGCCTCGAACTAGTCAAGTCAACACTCCCACTGTCTTTAGGACTCATCAGTTTGGAGTGGTTTCTAATCATGACTTATGTGATATAGGGCTCATCTCCTGAACCACTTCACCTAAATAGTTAAGTCCTATAAGTCATATTGATTAGGGGAGTTCTTATACATGCACAGTCAAAGGACACATACAATCAAACAAGAGCATATGAAGAAGTGTTGCCTTTATTGTTTATTTCATTCAAAGATTGTCTATGATTTACATAAGGAAAAGTACAAAACGGATATACAATAGGCTTTAAGGGCACTATTCCTAGCATAAACACCAAATATAACACTAACATTCTCCATATGTAGATTGTGATCGAGGTTAGTATGGACTAGTACTCTAGAGGACTGCGATTTCGGAGTCTTGAAGAATCGAAAAAGTTTGAGGGATTACTGCTTACAGCACGTTTGAGGGAGGCTCAAAACATGTTAAGAAAGCTTCTAGCTAAGTAAGTTTCTTGAGACCCTACAAATCAGGAATAGGAATTGCAAGTCTAGATCTTGCTTTTGGGAAAAAATTTAAATTTCGTTGCGTTACTATTTTGTATTTCCCAATAAATTTAGACCAATTAGTCTTTGTAACACTATCTATAAGATTTTTGTGATGCTACTAAAATTAGAACTCTTCTCAACGACCTAATCTCCCCCAGTCAATCTGCTTCATATTGAGCCATCTTATAATTGATAATATTCTTATTCCTTTTGAGATTAATCATTTTATCAAGCAAAAAAGTAGTAGAAATGAAGGTTTTTTCAATGTTAAATTTGATATGAATAAGGCATACGATCGTGTCGAATGGCGGTCCCTTGTACAGGTAATGTCCAGGTTAAGTTTTCCACCCCTTTTATTAACCATATCATGGCCTGCATTATTTTTATTTCATATTGCTTTCTTTTAGATGGCAACGAGTTTGGCTCCCTAGTCCCACTGTTCCTCTTACCTTTTTCTTTTCTATACATAAATAATCCTTACTTCTGCAGGATCAGGAAAGGCGAAGGGACCTTCAGGGGGCGATGGTTTGTCATAATGCTCTGAGGGTCTCATGTGACGCCCCATTTTTCCCGACAAGGCAGGTATCATGTCACCAGTGGGTTTAGACCGAGAGTTATGTGACTTATATATGTTATAAATGCTAAGTGGATGTTTTACATATTTAATTTCATGAATTAATTGCTATAACGTGACCTATATGATTTATATGACCTTTGACTATGCTATATAAATTCATTTACTACCCGTATACTTGCTTAATTAATGTTATTGTGGCGCCCCGATTTCTCAGTTGTATAAGTATGACGTGTGTGATCCTATTTGCGCAATTTGAATTCATTAAATCATGCAATTATGTGAATTAACTTGATATACTTTGAAATTAATTGTAATTATGATTTATTTAATTAATTGGTTATATGGATAATTGAGTTCTTTGAACGTTTGCATGAATTGCGCATGACTAACTTGATCGCGTGCCGATTAAACATGTTTTGAGTTTGGATTTTGGTGATATTTGAATATGTGATTGATATGCATGTCATGAACGTGTGCATATGTTCGTTTTCCATTTTTAGATTTATTTGGCATGCATGAATGATTGTTGTATGCTCACTAACGAATGAATGAAAGGTTGGAGAATTTACCCACTCGCCGGGCTCACTTAAGACCGCACGAATGATTGATTAATAAAATAAATCGATAGTTGTAATTCCGATCTTTTTCTTATTTATTTTCACCCAGTTGGGAAATGTTTCAAAACTTCGAACGAAATTATAGCTTGCATATGTTGGTGTTTAAATTATGCAATATTATTATATTACGCCTTGTTTTATACCCACCAGTCTCCTATAGACTGAACCCGATTTTGTTTTCAGTTTCTTGCAGGTCTGGAGTGCTAGGCGGGATTTGAGTCTTGCATTTGAGTTTAGGTCTAATGTTAC
>JBBMKE010316667.1:0-13531 GCA_037834125.1 Lippia alba | reverse complement strand
ATTATTATTATTATTATTATTATTATTATTATTATTATTATTATTATTATTATTATTATTATTATTATTATTATCCACTTGACTTATTCAAACAAAAAACATGTCACAGATATATATATATATATATGTAAGTTATTGCCCAAAATGTGAATACCATAACGATTAGCAAAAAAATGGTGAACTAAAGGGCAAAAATTATGTAAGTTAAGAATAAATTAAATTGACTTGAACACCCGGTCTTTGGATTTGAAATGAGCAATTATTGTTCAACAAGTTCAAAATTTCTGTTTGTTGGTACTCCGAAAGAATTATTATTTTTTTTAAGAAAAAATGATAAGATCTTTATTTTAGAGTTATTTATAGAGAGATGTGAGATAATCTATATCAGAAGATAAAAGGTTAAATTATTTATTTTGTATCCAATAAATAGAAAAAATTAGTGTTCTACTAATACCATAAATTTTTAGTGTTCGACATGTAAATATTTTGAAAACACAGAGTTCTCGGTGTTAATTTTCACAACGCAGGATTTTTTACACCCATTTCACCTAACACAGGGGTACCGCGTACATAACTACTTTATTTTATTATAGTTTGGAAAATGGATCGATGAATACACACATTTGATGTCATGTTCGGGGCATGAACTTCAGGATTGTCTTCAAACCCATCGGGCATCGACTGTATTATTGGAGAATCTTCAAATACATGGATTGTGTTCTTGATTTTGGAGAAGACAACTTTGAATTTGGGAATTTTTGATGAAAGAAAGATGTTCAGTTTTCGATTTTGAATTAAAAAATATAAAAAATTACTCGGAATATGAAATAATATCAAATTCTCAAAATGCCTCAACATTTGTAAGCGTAGACGTTCCTGACCTCCCTCTGTAGAGCTCAAGAGAATCCAGGGCAAGTTTGGTAGCGTATGCATGTTTATCATTTTCTATGCAATTTAAGTTTAGAAATTAAACCAAACTTGCATCATTTAATGTTTCTTCTCGGGTTAATTGTCATTTTCTTGATCTTAATCTATTGTGTATGAACTCTTTATTTGTGCCTGGACTATTGCAGGACCGCGGCCAAGATGTTGAGCCTGAGCAAACTCAAGGAGCAAATCATGAGATTTGGTCTAAAGAAGAAAGCAAATGAATTGGAGCTCACCACCCCTCTGATGGATCAATTCACCGAGAAACCTGTGCGGGTGATCCTTAGGCATCCAACCAAAGATTCGAAAGAATCGGCTACAGGGGCCGTCGAAACTTCCGGTGACAGTTCCGAGCAAAACAGGGGCAGCACCACTAAGGCTGCGACGATGGAACTGGAAGAGTCGCATCCCAGATTTGGGCCTTTGTACGGCGACGACCATCCATCAGTATACGACCTTAAGCAGAGAACCTGGAATCATGTGCTGAAAAGTTCATCCAAATCAGAGCCACCGGAAGAGGAAGAATCTCTAACCAAGGAGATTTACTTGAAAGATATAAGAAGATTCGAAAAAGAAGCCAAGGGAGTGTATGCTGATAAAGAATTAACTGATACAGGGCCTATTTTCCGGTGGATGATGATAAAAGACGGTTGTTTCTTCCTCCAGGTGGCATTCACTGTTCTTGGCTATTCCGATCGCCTCGGGTACCCTACAAACGATCCGGTTTTCCGCAAGAAACCCGACAAGACTCTCCTGAAAAAGAGGATAGAGGCCATGTTCTTCGTGGGGAACCAAATCCCACTTGTGGTTATCAATGAATTAATCAAGCAAGAATTTTTCCTGGACGTGATCAAGAAAGTACGGGACAACCCACCCCCGTTGGGCTTGTGTGAGAAGGTCTTGTATGAGCTTCTGGTTCTGCCTACGCTTAATAAGCTGCCTAATTCAGGGTTTTCCCTTAAAGGAATACTCAAATTGGGAAAATCAGGCAAAGTTGTAGACCAGCAATACTCATGTGATTTGCTTCATGGCTTACAAAACATTCTGATCGGTCCCGTGTCTCAAGGTCGCGATCATTTCGGCAATCAATACGAAGGTGATGATGATATCGACTTGGAAGCTAATGAAGACAATTATTACGAAGATACCATTGATCAAGAAAACGAGGTTGGAAGCGAAATTGCTGATAGGATTATAAGAAGATTCGTCAACACTGTCGCCACCAACAAGCGCCGGAGAATTTTTCCTTGCGCTTCGGAGCTGAAGAGAGAAGGCATCAACATTAAAAAGCTCAAGAACTGCGCCGGATCAAGAAGCATCGCGTTCAAGAATTACTATTTGCGTGCATATCTTCACCTGCCTGTTTTTCCAGTGGATGAAAACGTTGAGATGATATTGGGGAACTTGTTGACCTACGAGAGTTGCCATCAAAAGAGAACAACCAAACGAGAAGCCAGTTCGTATCTCAGGTTCATGAGCGACATAATCCAGACGACGAAAGATGTAAAGCTGCTTCAGAAGAAAGGGATCATTCAGAGGAACTCCGATTACGCGGAGAAGTTGCCTGGAATTCTGAGCAGATTGGTGAGTTCTCATGAAGACATAAGATTGACGCAGGAATTTCACGTTTTGAGACGAAAGATCAGTGATTATTCCAGCCCCTGGATTCATTACAAGATACTGGCAAACTTCGTTGTGTTTCTTACATTGCTGCAAACTTTCTTTGCTATGCTGGCCTATTTCAAGCCTCCGTAAGGAAAGCCGAAATTATGTTTTCACGGATTCTGTAACAGAGTTGCTATCGAGAACATTACTATACATTTGTGATGTGTCTGGTTCGATCAGTTTCGACCTGGGATTGTATTCCAGGATTTTCATCGGATTTTTCGAGTCAATTTCACCTAATGTAAAGCCTAATTTGTCTTTGTGTGACCATGAAATAAATGTCCAGATCTAATTATTGGAGCCAATGAAAAAATATATAAGAGGATAGAATTATCGAATTTTCGTCATGTCTAGTATTCCTTGAATTGAGCTGGCTTCTCCTTCTCGAGGGTAAAATTGACAGAATTTGATGGGAGAACATATATTATACGTTAGAACGCAGACTAGAGAAAAATCTAGCCTCCATTAAATACAAAATTTAAATCTTCTTATCATGGGATTTCCAATTATATGAGCTTATACCAGCTTTTTATTTACGTCTGCTAAAATCAAAACCTTAGCGACAGTAAGTCAATCAGGGGAACTTCTAGTTCAGGCTTGATTCAAGTCCAACTCAATTAATGGTAATATATATATTATACTTATCATTTTATTTGTCACTCTCCCTAAAATTTTGTACGATGCACACGCCGTATCAAACATTCGGCTCTCATTACACATATTTGACCGAGTTAGATTGGGATTAGAATTACCGGTCATTCGTCAACTAGATAAGTTGGATGAAAGATGATATTAGTCTTGCACATTTTCTTGAAATCGGACTGAAATTGAAAAATATCTCAAAGTCTTAGGACAAAAATGAAAACGTACTGCAAGTGACGGACAAATTTTGCAAATTTGTTAGAAAATCCCAACCTAAACTCAACGGGTAGACTCTCACCCTCTCGTGGCCCATGGCCTATTCACGTGACCTTACCATGGCAATAACCATCTTCATCAGCAGTCAACACACATAGAGCAAATCAACTCGATAAAGTTAACAATCTTGAAGGACAGTTTACCCTGACCAAGTTAGTTGCGCTGAATAAGTCGGAGAAGTTAGATGGCCATCGCGGAATCTGTTGCAGAAATGCTGGAGCAGCTCAAGGCTGACAAAGCTCCGGCAAGATGCGAAGGAAATTTGCGGGATGCAATTGAGCAGCTGAAATCAAAGATCCTCAAAGTGGGATACCTGCTTTCCCATGGAGATGAAGTGCGATTCAACAGTGAAGTCTTGCGAACACAGTTTTCCGGGTTCCAAAGACAGATTCAAGGAATAGAAGACATGGTTTCCCCCGGAGAAAACAAAATGTTCTTCGATGAAAATCTTGGAGTAGCTTCGAGAAAACAATTTATGCGATTACTCTATGATATTGAGGATGCCGTCGAAATCGGATCTCACGGCCAACGGAAGGCGGCTTCATCCAAACGGAGATTAGGTCGAGAAATCAGCTGCCTCTCCAGCTTCGCCACCACGAGGAAGCTCAAGCGGGATCTTGACGATCTTAATAAGAAGGTTGACGATCTTACTAAGAATGTCGATTCGAGCGAGGCTGATGCTATTAAAGAAAGTGATAGTATCTCAAATCAAATCGATCATCATTCCCCCGACTTCTATCATAGTAAATATACTCTTGATGCAAAAGAGTTGAGGCCTTTCTTGGTAGAAGGAGAGACCAAGTTGTCAGTCCTTGCGATCTACGGCATGTGTGGTATTGGGAAGACCACTCTCGCAAGTTTCCTGCTCAAAGATAGGTTGGTGAGCCAGCAATTTGGTTGCATCGCCTGGGCTTCTCTGGATAAGAAGTACTCGTTAAGTTCCATTGAAAAGTCCCTCTTATCTCAGATAGACCGTAAAGAAAACCGGGGGCTTCACAAATCCTTGTTTGGAATAAGATACCTCATTGTCCTGGATGGTGTCTGGTCCACAAAGGTCTGGCACGACATAAGTCATCAGTACTTTCCGGACAACGGAAACAGAAGCAGAATTATAATCACGACGAGGAACAAAAGTGTGGCAGAGAGGATTGGCAGATACATACACGAAGTGCTGCCGCTGAATGAAAAAGAGAGCTGGGATCTTTTCGAAAAGATCTCTGGAATGAGCGATTTTCCAGGTGCATATTTAACATGAATCAAATTGGTGTTTATCTTATGAATGGATTAATGATCAAGTTTAGCCCCGAATATGAGATTAATATAGATGATGAATATTCGTTTTCCTAACTCTTATACTAATCAGTAACTATGATGGCTGATAGTTTCTGTTAATTTGTCTATATTACCTTCAATATATATAGAAAATTTTAAAATAAGTTTGTACGTTTTCTAAGTATATATCATTTTCACCTTTGTCTATGGCAGAAAATGCGAAGTTGAAGGCGGAAGAAGTCCGTATGCAAATAGTTAGACAGTGTGGAGGCCTCCCATTGAGAATAAAAAACATCACTACACATTTGAAGCGAGATAATGTTGGAGATTGGGGTAAGATTCTGCCTAGTCTGAAGAGAGACATTGGTTTAGAAGAGGAACATACTATGGGTGAAAGCTATGATGAGTTACCATTTGACTTGAAGCGATGCTTTCTTAACTTGGGGTATTTCCCTCCCAATCGTGCCATAAATGTCCAGAAGTTGTACTTGTTGTGGATGGCTCAGGGGCTGATATCAAAGAAACATACAAATAATCCAACACAATTGGAAGTCGCTGAATATTACTTTAATGAACTTGTCGAGAGAAGTCTGATCTCGAAGGTGGAAGAGGAGGAGGTGCCATCCAGTTATAAAAGGTTTAAATTATTCAAGGTTCATGACATAATGCATGACCTCTGCATATACAAAGGAAAAGTGGAGGGATTTCTGGAGGTCATTGATCATGCCGATGGGAAAAGAGAGAAGTCTTTAGGTGAAAGCAGAGAGAAGTCTTTGCCGCGTCATGTTGCCGTATATTTGGATGAGTTTGAATGTTTTGATGATGTTCTTTTGATGATACCTGAGCCCAAGCATATCAGGTCCATTATTTTCTTTGGCACGGATAAACCTATGAAGAAAACAACACGGCCTGGAAAAGTCTGTAACCTTAAGCACTTCAGGAAAACAAGAATATTGGAGTTTAATGGAGTTCATTTTGGAGTTTGGAAGCTTCCAAGAGGTATAGAGAAGCTTATTTACCTAAGATACTTGAGTTTCCAAGAATGTTTTCTCAGCAAGTTTCCTTCATCTTTTGTCGACGCCTTCCCCTTATTGGAAACATTGGATTTACGCGTACGAGTTTCTTGTGAAATCGTGGTACCTTGGAATTCTCTGAAAAAGCTTTCAAGATTGAGGCACCTATTCTTACCTCTTGCATTTAAAACCGATACAAATGGTAAGTTGAAACTGGATACTCTGAAAATGCTTGAAATACTTGAAAATTTCCATGCTGGCATATGTGATGCAGCCGACCTCCTAAAACTAGTAAATCTTAAAGTGCTCAAAGTAATTGTTGACGGGGATACTATGGAGTTAAAAAACACCATCGATGCTTTCAAAAAGTTTACTGTTTCAATAGGTTACATATCACTTGAGGTGAAAAGATTCGACTCTTACTCGGAAAAAAGGTGCACGGTCATGGAATCATTGACATCACTGGATAATGGTTTTTACTCCTTGGAAATAGAAGGCTATCTTGGATCATTTCGGTGTCCTGAACGGATAATCAGTTCAAACTTTACTAGGATTGTCTTTAATGGATCTGAGTTTGATGAAGACCCAATGCCTGCACTGGGCAAACTTCGCAATCTAAGAAGCCTTGTGTTGTACGACGATGCATTTGCAGGAAAGGAAATGGTGTGCTGTGATGAAGATTTCCCCGAACTCATTAGTCTAAAACTGTCAGCTTTACGGTCATTGCAGGAGTGGGAGGTCGAAGAAGGGGCCATGCCAAAACTTACTACTTTGACTATCGAGCGGTGCAGTAAGTTGAAGACGCTTTCTTCTGGGTTGGCAGAATTAACATGTCTCGAGGAGCTGGTTTATGCATCGATGCCTGAAGCGTTCGAGCATGAAGTTATCAAGATCAAAGGCCAGATGGAGGAATGCGGCATCAACTCTGTCAAGTTTAGAAATGGTGGTAATAAGGAGGCAATCTGATGAGGTAACTCTCTTCCAGCCTTATAAGAAACTTCAAAATTGTTGTTAATAGATTCTCTTCGTTGATCATGTATGTAGTAATGCTTCGGATTCTCAGGAACTATGTTTTTTGGGGAATTATGGTGGAAGAACAAAGTCTGGAGGCCGTTGCTGGAACGTACATATTTTGTTTTGATCTTGTGTTGTAAATTGTAATGCAACACGCTTGGTCTGTGTCACTATAAATTTGCACTGAATCATACTTATTATATGCTTGTGTTTGTTCTGTCTGAGTTGTCTGAGTTGCATTGTATGAACTCTGAATACGAACTATTTATTGAAATCAGTATAGTGATAATTCCCAACTAACTTGGCTTTAATTCTTTCCCATGCTGGAATTGTTTGGTTACGTTTATCTTAAGAAGTTTTCCGAGCTTGTAAGATTCGTTTTTGAGCTTAATAACATATTGTATTTTATTTTTCAAATAAGCTCTCAAAAGTATTTGAATAAAAATAAAGTGTTAAGAGTTGGAGTTCTTAGCTCCCACTCCAATTCAAAGGATCATTATATATAGCGCTCTGAATACACATTAGATTAAAATCTCGTATTGGAAACAATAAGAGATAATCATAAATATATTGTTCTGAGTGAGCCGCATAATAAAAACTAGAGCAAATTATCAAAAACGTCCCGTAAAGTGAGTCATATACGGTTTTGGTCCCAAGAGTGGCAGGTGACTCACTTTTGGTCCCATAAAGTAACATTTTGCTCGATTTTGGTCCCATTGACCACTTTCCGTCAAAAACAGATGGTTGACCGTTAAAAAAGTGACTTTGAGGTGTGACCGTCCAAAACAGACGGTTGACCGTTAAAAAAATCACCTGCCGTTAACATTGAGGTGTGCGCAATGAAATAATTATTACTATTTAAATTTATTAAAATTAAGATTTTTATATTGATATGTTTTATATAATTATTGCTAATACAAAAATTTAATTATAATAAATTAGTGTGATAATATTATGTTAGTAAAAAAATTAAATTGTAGATCATAAGATATGAGGGAAAAAGATAAAAAGAATTACGAAAAAAATTATTAGAAGAAATAATTAAAGTAAGGTGAGTAGAAATGAGGAGTTAACACGTTTTAACCAAAATAGGTTGGTCCAAATAGTTAATGAGTTCATTCTTTCGGGTTATGACCCAAGTTCAAATCCACTTAGAGGCGTATGTGTTAAATTATTTTTAAAAAAAAAGTACATTCTTGGAGTGTGAATTAACCAACATATTACTAGAGTTCTGAAGAAATATGAATAAATAAGAAGAAAAAATTTAGAGTCCAAAACACCAAATTCGACTATCTAACTTAATATAACTAGCAAAATCAACGTGCGTTGTACGTTTATCAGTTAGTTTTAAATAAGATTTATTATTATATATATTTATTTAATAAATTTAAATATTAATAGTATCTAACATAATTAAATAAATATAATAAATTTTTAATGAATCACTTTATTTTGAAAAATCACACATATAAAATCATTTGTATAAAATATTTATTTTAAATTATGAACAATAATAACACCCGATAAACTTAACCTACACAAATAACATGCACGTGTTACAGATACTTGCAATTATCATGCAAAATAAATTAATTAAAGTGAAACACATAGTTATAATGTATGTAGATGCAACACAATTACACAAGCAACACGAGTCTCATTGACCTAACCTAATATTGTAGCAAATACTCTAAAAACTTCATGTTATAATGCAAATTAAATTAATTAAAATGAAACACATACATGTAATATGAAATATTATTCCTCTTAACTTATTCCTTTTGATTTTTCTTATTTCATTTACTAATGGTCAAGTATACTACGTTCCAAAATTTTGGGTGTCACAACCACCTCCCACACTCTCTTAGAGGATTTGGTCCATAAATCTAATTTATCTAAACTTGTGTTTCGATGATGTCCATTGTCATAAGCCTTTTTTATTTAAGTATTCATTTGGTTGACTTTTCGTACTATTATTTTTTGAAATTCAATAGATGTCTGACTGTGATGCTTGAACCTTTACTTTATTGAATTTTTCCTTATTTCCGTTCGATAATATCACTTTTAATTTTCATTGCATCATTGATATTGATACTTTTATTTGATCTTCCCCCCAATAAATTACTCCTCTAATTGTATGACTTATCAATTTCTTTAATCTTCTTCTCACACATATCATCCCCATCACCTGGTGTTTACTGTAAACTTTATGGTTATTGTTGTTTCTTGTGATGTTTCATGTTATCTATTAGTCACTGCTCAAGTTGACTGCTTTTCTATGTTTTTTTTAAATTTGAGTGGTAAGCTCATGTCAACCTATATGATTATTGATAGAACTTGGTAGTTTTAGGAACTTTGTCATTTAAAAGTGTATTGCATGATGCCCAAGGGACTTGATTGTCTTCTTGTAATCTTGGAATAACTGAAATATTAACAGTATGGTCTATTGCCTATGGCTACCATTTCCTAATTTTGGCATTTTGTCTCTTTTGAATTCATCATCCTTCCATCATCACTATTGTTCTTTGTCTCCATTTATTGCAATCCTCTCAGATCAACATTGCACAAAGTATTCATTTTTATGTACAGGTGAGTTAGCAATTATGTATTGTCACTTCATATTTTCTTATTTGATTGAATTATTTCAACTCATATGAAGTCTAATGTAGCTCATACTTGTGCTATGAAAATGTTTGTGCATACTTGCCACTTCTTTTTAACTTTTAGTATTCGAAAAGTGAATCTTGTATCCATCCCTTTCTTTTAAATAGTTAATCTTGATAGATAGACACGTAAGTTCTATATAGTTCATTCCACTTCTTTCTTGACAATGTCCCCGTCTTTTGATGACATATTCAATTTTTTAGTTCTAACACTACTATCTCTAATGTAAGGTACTCTATTTTCACTCTATCTACTCTCTCCCAATTAGATCGACACATAATGATAGTGTATTTCGACAACTGATAAATAAGTTCAACTCTTTTTTAGTTGACTACATACTTTGATATCTGTTGTTAAAATTTCTTCACAAGTCGTGTTAATTAATGCATTTTCAACATGTAGTGATGTATGTGGGTTAATATAAAATACAGAATTACACATAATCATATGACATGTTTTATGTATGTCATAAATGCAGACAAACCTATGATGAAACACGTTTGGTTAACATGTTCCTTTTGTCAATCCATATAAATAACTTCTAACTTTCTAAGGTTATTTGTAGTTGATTTGTATCATTGACCTAAAAGTGAAGCAGTTTTGATGCTCATTCTTTTTTGTATAGTTCTACCTCTTTACTCGCAGACTTAAAATTTATTTACCCTAGGAATGCATCTTTCATGCGTTTCTTACTTATAATTTCTTTATTTAAATTGTAATGTACGCTCATCTGATCACATGTATGATGTCACAAATGAGTTTAATTTACACAATTGTGTAATTTAATTGTATCTTTATTTGACTTAATTTTCTTAATTCTTTGTATTGTGTGACTAATTCTCGAATTATATTAATATTCATGATTTTCGATGAATTATATGATAGTTACATGATCAATGTGAAATAACATGTTTTACTTGTTTAAATATCCTTAATTACACCTTATTTAAAGTATTATGATTAAATTCAAAATGAACGTTGGACTAATTTGCCATTTTCTAAAAGTTTAGGGACCAATATAATTATATCATTTTTTTTGCCACTTACGGAGATGGATCTATCGATTCCAACTTCGTCTTTAGACTTGGGACATCAACCGACCCAAATAATTGTGATCTTGTATGTTTCGAGTCCAGTATTTGTTTTATTCCTACTTTAAAATCAGTTGGCATGTACCGGTTACTACAGTAGATAAAATATCTTTTTTTTCCCCTTCTAGTCCTTGATCGATCACTGTAACTCTCATAACTATTCTCACTTTCTTCCCCCCCTCCCCCGACCTCTCTCTCTCTCTCTCACACACACACACAACAGCCAAAGACAAGCTTCAAGATTTCCCTAATTCAAGCCCAAGATATGAAAGACATTCTTCTCCTTTCCTCTTCATTTTATTTTGAAGTTCTTTTCATGGGTTTTAAATGTGTGTATATGATTTATTTATATATGAGTTGCCATATTTGAGGTTCTCGAAAAATGGTATTTAGGTTAGAATAAATGGTATTAGATGCCTCTTATGTATTCAATATGAAACTTATTGCATGAATTTTGGGTTTGAGGAGTAGAGTGGTTGGAATTTTTATCACCTCCATTAATGGAGGATAAAGCTTTGGTGTTTTGGGGTGTTAAGCATGATGTTTTGTGTTTCATTAGCCCTAGTATGGCATATGAGTGTTGTATGATCATTTGCAAGGTTTTAGATGTGTTGTTGTTGCTTTCAGGAGTGTTGCATAGCCACTCCATTCTCATATTTTTTGAACGCTCTATTTTCTGACGCTTCTTGTCCCACGACACGAAGAACTTTTGAACTATTTTATACCATATATGTTTGTAGGATATAGGGGGAGACATTCTGTTCTGGCCCCATGGTCAGAGAACTTCTGAACTAATATTTTTTCAAGCCTTGGACTTTACGGGAAGATTTTCTATCAACGTCTCACGGCCATGTGATGTCCTATTTATTTTTCTTCCTACGTCACTATTTTGCTTTCCTTCATGCCTTGTTTTGACTTTAACCTCATTTTTGTGCTTACTTATCGTAAGTTCCTAATTCCCATACTATTTTTGTATGTATGTGATTGATCTTGTATGCTACCTTGTGATTTTAGTTGTACATCATAGGTGCTCGTATGTCCTTATATGTCATAATCACGAACTATACTCTTATGAATATCGTAAATTATTATCGTTGCACGCATACATGCATTAAGGTATTCATAAGCATGGCACACAAGGGTTGGTCCAAGTCGTTCGAGGGTTCTTTCTCGAAGGCAATGTCCCCGGTTCGAATCCCTCTGGCCACTTGGGTGTGTATGCTTAAAAAAATAATAATAAAAGGTATGCATAAGATCGTTGTACGATTTGTGGTTCATATTTGAGTCTAAGTCATACATCTTGTGTTCGGCATGTTTAAAAAGAATAAAAGAAAAGGTATGCATAAGCATCGTTGTGCGACTTTGATTCATATTTGGTTCTAAGTCATATGTCTTAAGTTGGGTTTGCATATAGATGTTCCAAAATTCTCTCTGTCTTTTTCTATATCATTTTTATCACTTGTCTCTATCTATTAAATTCTTTTTTTTTTTCTGTTTTACACTCTTTTATATATAATTTCATATATTTTCTATTTATCTTTAGTTGTTCAATTAAGTGGACATAGATGGAAGACATGTTGTTCTGGTCCCCATGATTAGGGAACTTCTGAATTAATTTGCTCCTAAGCCTTTGGACTTAACGATGAGACTTCTACAACTTCCCACGGTCGTGGGATGTCGCTTTTATTTTTCTTTCCAGGTCGTGGCCCTGCTTTCCTTCATGCCTCGTTTTAACTTTAACCTCGTTATTGTGCTTACTTCTCGTACGTTTCTAACGAGTCATGCTATGTTTGTATGTATGTGAAATTATCTTGTCTGTTATCATTTAATTTCAATTGCATATCAAAGGTGCTCACATATTCGTATATGTCATAATCACGCATCAGACTCTTAGGAATATCGTAGATTACGATCACTGCACGCATATATGCATCCAAAGTATTCATAACCATCACCATGCATCTTTTGGTTCATATTTAAGTGTAAGCCATACGTCTTGTGTTCGGTTTGTACAAAGGGGTTCCAAAATTCCATCCGCCTTTTTGAATTTTATTTTTATATTCATTTTTATTGAATAAATTTATTTCTTATTTTTTACATTCTGTAATATATATGATTTCATATATTTTCTCTTTATTTTTAGTTGTAAAATTAAGTGATATCATTTTTATTTATTAATAAGTAATTAAAATTAGTAAAAATATAAATTTATGTTGAACATGGTAAATATTCGTCCTTATATTATTAATTTTATTTTTAAATATATAAATATCTTATAATATAGCTAATAGTTAATATATTAATTTTTGAAAAATTCATTATTATGATATTATATATGGTTTCTCTAGATTCGAAGAGTTTTACTTCTAACTTATTAAGAAATTCTATTTTATATTTTTTTTAATTTTAAATATAATAATAATAATATTTAATATGAATATATCAACTTACCCTCAAGTTTAATATTGTTAAAAGTTTTATCATAGGGAAATACAATTTGCATGTGTATTTTTTTGGAATTGATAATATAATAGTGTTTTTGAATGAGTTGTACGATTTTCCTTCTCTGAATCATACGAGACTGAAGATTTATTAGTTTAGTCGAGATAGTTAGACTAATAGTAGGACTAATTTGCATAATATTTATGTATCAAATTTTTAATTTAAAAAATTATACTTAACGGTATTTTATTTAAACTCTTATACTGAGGGTGTTTCGGGTGATCACAAATTTTTTTATTTTTGGTACTTTTATAATATATGTATGATAAAATTATCAAAATCGTCCCGTAAAGTGAGTTATATACGGGTTTCGTTCCAAAAGTGGGCAGTGTCTCACTTTTGATCCCATAAAGTGACATTTGCCTTAATCTTGGTCTCATTGACCACTTTCCGTCGAAATATAACGTTTGACCGTTAAAAAAGTAACTTTTTAGCCCTTTTGGTTCTTCTATATTTTTCAAAACT
>JBBMKE010316122.1:0-13540 GCA_037834125.1 Lippia alba | reverse complement strand
TATGCTGTGAAGTTTGAGGAGTTGAAATCGTTCATGATGAATTTCAACAGGACATTGAATGATGAATATTACATTAAAAGCTTATGTAGTGGGTTGAAGAAAGAAATCAGGTAAACGGTGGAAATGTTAACCCCATTAACCCTACCTCAAGCAATCCAGATGGCTAAGAAACATGAAATCTATTTGGAGACTATGAAAAAGGGGAAGAAACCAAGCTATAAGCCATGAAATGCAAAACCAAACATACCTGAGGTGGGAAACAAGAAAAGTATGGGGGGAAACAATGAGAGAGCAATACCCATTAGAAGACTTACCTTTGAGAAAATCGAAGAGATGAGGAAGAAGGGATTATGCTTCAATTGTGATGAGCAGTATCATATTCGGCATAAGTGTAGGAGGTTATTTGTCTTAGTGGGAGGGACAGCAGAAGAAGAAGATAATGGAGATGCACCTGTAATTGAAATTGAAAATGTAGACACTGAGGAGTTCCATGTGTCAGTCAATGCAGTAGCTAGTCAGATCACTCCGGATACTATTAAGCTTGTGGGGAGGTGAATGGCCACACTATTTCCATCTTGCTGGACACAGGCAACACCCACACCTTTCTTGACCCTAACACCGCAATGAAATTGAGCTGTGAAGTGGAGAACACCAACACTTTGATTGTGATAGTGGCTGGTGGAGGGAGAATGAAGTGCAATGCAAAATGTAATGAATTTCAGTGGAAAATGGGGGGATATCAATTTAAAAATTGAGTAAGAGTTTTGAAATTGGGGGGGGGGGGTTTGTGATATGGTGATAGGAGTGGACTTCTTAAGGAGACTAGGTCCAGTGACCTTTGATTTTGATAAGCAAACATTACAGTTTTGAAAAACAAGAAGGCTTATCACTCTTCATAGTCCAAAGATGGAAGAGACAGTAAACATGATCACTGGAAAAGGGTTAAAGAAGCTTATGAAGAAGAGAGGGCAGGAACAGACTCTCTGTGTGTGCATGCTTACCATAGCCACTATGGAGCATCATGAAAGCAATCCTCCAGAAATGGAAAGCATTTTGGTGAAATATCAGAGAGTGTTTGAAGAGCCTCAAGGATTACCCCTTGTGAGAACCCATGATCACAAAATTATCTTGAAAGAGGGTACAAGTACCTTCAAACAATCTCCATATAGGTATCCATACATACAAAGGAAGGAAATTGAGAAACTAGTAACTGAGATGCTGAAAAATGGAGTCATCAGGCCTAGTACCATTCCTTTCTCATCTCCAGTACTGCTAGTTAAGAAGAAGGATGGATCTTGGAGATTTTGTGTTGATTACAGAAAGCTAAACTCTCTTACTTTGAAAGATAACTACCCACTGCCTTTAATTGATGAGTTGTTAGATGAGCTAGGGGGTCTGCATATTTCTCCAAGATTGACTTGAGAGCTGGATATCATCAAATAAGGGTAGCGGAGGAAGACATTAACAAAACAGCTTTTGTTACCAACTCAGGGTTATATGAATTCAAGGTTATGCCATTTGGCTTAACCAATGCTCCAGCTACTTTCCAGTCACTTATGAACCAAGTATTCCAACCATATCTCAGAGATTTTGTATTAGTGTTCTTTGATGATATACTTGTTTACAGTAGGACCATGGAAGAACACTGTCAACATGTTGAAAACATGCTGCAAATTCTGCTGGAACAAGAATTGTTTGCCAAGTCCTCTAAATGCAGCTTTGGGAGAAAATCAGTGGAATATTTGGGTCACATAATATCTCAAGAATGAGTTATGGCAGGTGAAGGGAAGATTAAAGCTATGAAATAGTGGCCTCAACCTAAGAATGTTAAGGGATTAAAAGGATTTCTGGGATTGACAGGGTACTACAGGAAATTCATTAGGCATTATGAAATAATTGCAAAACCCTTGACTGATTTAACCAAAAAAGGGAAGTTCCAATGGAGTTTGGAAGCTGCAGAAGCATTTGAGAAGTTGAAGACTGCCATGTGTGAAGCTCCAGTATTATCTTTACCTGATTTCAAGAAGAGGTTTACATTGGAAACAGATGCTTGCTATTATAGGATTGGTGCAGTTCTTATTCAAGATAAGCATCCCATAGCTTACTTTACAAAGCTCTGGGACCCAGAAGTTTGGAGCTGTCAGTTTATGAAAAAGAATTGATGGCAATAATCCACTCGGTTGACAAATGGAGGAATTATTTGCTTCATGAGACCTTTGTCATCAAGAAAGACCAGTGCAGCCTCAAATACTTGTTGAACCAGAAGATCTCTACACCTCTTTCCACATAAGCATCTTACTAAATTGTTGGGGTACAACTACATCATTGAGTACAAGAAGGGAAAAGAGAACTTAGTGGCTAATGCTTTGTCTAGAAGAGGATTTGAAGAAGGCGAATGCTCCATTACTACTGTTTTACAGCCAAAATGGATGGATGAAGTGATTGGTAGCTATGAACAGGATAAAATGGCACAAGCAGCCATACTGGAAGCAGCTTTGTATCCTTACAATGTTTCTTTGTTCAGTTGCAAAGAGGGGATATTAAAGTATAATGGAAGGCTGTATGTGGGCAGTGGTAAGGATTTGAGGGATAATCTCATCACTTATGTGCATACATCACACATTGGGGGTCACTCAGGCATTACAACTACTTATAACAGAATGCAGCTTATTTTTTTATGGCCTCAAATGATGCAAGATGTTAAGAGAATAGTAAGTGCATGTGATCTGTGTTAGCTGTGTAAACACTCAACTGAGAAGGAAGCTGGCTTGTTACAACCACTCCCCATACTAGGAGTAGCTTGGCAAGATCTGACCATGGATTTCATAGAACAACTTCCTAATTCAGAAGGAAAAAGTGTAGTGTGGGTGGTGGTAGACCTGTTCACTAAAAGTGCACATTTCATTCCCTTAGCTCATCCATATACTGCAACTCAGTTAGCTCAAGTTTTTATCACATGGGTTTCCCAAGAGTATTGTCTCTGATAGAGACAAGATATTCACTGGTCACTTTTGGAAAGAAGTTATGAAGCTGTTGGGGGTGCTCATTACCTCAGTACAACATATCATCCCCAATTTGATGGACAAACAGAAAGGGTAAACCAGTGTTTGGAGGGATTTTTCAGGTGTATGTGCAATCAAAATCCCAAGAAATGGAGTATTTGGTTACCTATAGCTGAATTATGGTACAATACCAATTACCATACTTCTCTGCAAATGACTTCATTTGAAGCTCTCTATGGATATAAGCATAGGTTGCTTACTCTGGACACTTACAGTCAACCTATAACAACTGCAATAGAGGAATTTATCAAAGATAAGCAAATGATGTATCAAGTGATCAAAGAACATCTAGCTATTGCACAGAATAGGATGAAGCAATTGGCAGATAAGAAGAGAAAGGAGAAAGAGTTGCAGCTGGGAGATTTTGTGTATTTGAAGCTGAAGCCATACAAACAGCTCACTGTGAGGAACAGTAAAGTTTGGAAGTTGAGTCCAAGGTATGCTGGGCCATTTGAAGTAATAGAGAGGGTTAGTACAGTGGCATACAAGCTCAAGCTACCAGTTGAGGCCAAGATTCATCATGTCTTTCATATTTCTCTGCTTAAACCCAGAGTAGGCAATACTGAGAGGGCAACACCAGCTATTCTTTTACTGGATATGGAAACTCAAGATTTACTGCACCCTACTGGCATCTTAGCAAGAAGAATGATCAAACGCAAAAATGCAGTTGTTCCTCAGATTTTGGTTAAGTGGGCCCACCTTCCTGATGCGGAGGCCGCTTGGAAAGATTACCATGTTATCATCAAGCAGTTTCCTCATTTAGAGGCTTGAGGCCAAGCCTGTTGTCAAGGAGGGAGCAATGTTATGAACTGGAATTAATCTGGACCATCTTTTGGCTGCCACGCGTCTTAATCTTAATGCAGCAGACTTCTTAGTTCAAACGTCGTCGTTTTTACTTACTAAAGCATGTGTCGGTGAAGTTGTTAGCACGCTTTTGCTTAGTTTTTGCTTATTCCCTAAGTTGGATTTGTTTACACTAACTGCATATCTCAGTCTATATACATGCATGAAACTGTACGTTGAGATTATCAGAAAGCTAATGCAAATCCATTTTTCCTCTTTTGTCTTGTTTTTACATTCAACCCTAGTTCTTTTGATTTCCCTTTACAGTTTTGCTTTGTTTTCCTTAGCCGCCAGGCTTCTTTCCACTGTTATATTGCTGTTCTTCATTACCCAGTTTTCCAGATTCTTATCAGTGGTATCAGAGCCAGGTTAAGATCTCTGTGAACACGATGACAAAGACCCAGAATCGGAGGATGGACGAGTTGGAAAGCATGGTGCTCCAGCTCTAAGAAGGCCATAAAGCTGTGGTTGCGAATCAGGAAGACATGAAAAAGAAGTTTGAGGAGCTTTCACAAAAGATGGATGGATCCATTAGCACCAAGATGGAAGAGATCTTGGGACTGCTGAAGGGGAAGAACACAGTCCCTGTACACTCAGGCAGCAGTGGAACATCCACTTTTGCTGAAATCGTTGTTAGTTCTCCGACGGGAAGAGCTGGGGGATCTCACGTTCAGCCATTGAACGTCATTCCGGCGGGGGGTCAGACCAACTTCCGACAGCATACTGAGCCAGGACTAGCTTCACCTCCGGGATTTAGAGGTATAGATACACAAACCACTAGACAATCACGAGGTAAAGTTGATTTCCCTAAGTTCTGCGGTGATGACCCTCGTTCTTGGTTAAGGAAATGTCAAAAGTACTTTACGTTCAATCCCATGCCTGACTTTGATAAGATATTTATGGCTTCAAGGAATATGGAAGGGATAGCTGATCACTGGTACACTAATTATTTTGAGGGGAAAGAGAATGCAAGATGAAGTGGGTTTTGTGAACTGGTATTGCTACGATTTGCTAAACAAGAAGAACAAAATATGATTGGGCAATTTAACAAGATTAGACAGGAACGCAGTATGTAGGAGTATGCTGTGAAGTTTGAGGAGTTGAAATCGTTTATGATGAATTTCAACAGGACATTGTATGATGAATATTACATTAAAAGCTTTTGTAGTGGGTTGAAGGAAGAAATCAGGCAAACAGTGGAAATGTTAACCCCATTAACCCTACCTCAAGCAATCCAGATGGCTAAGAAACAGGAAATCTATTTGGAGACTATGAATAAGGGGAAGAAAACAATCTATAAGCTATGGAATGCAAAACCAAACATACCTGAGGTGGGAAACAAGAAAAGTATGGGGGAAACAGTGAGAGAGCAATACCCATTAGAAGACTTACCTTTGAGAAAATGGAAGAGAGGATGAATAAGGGATTATGCTTCAATTGTGATGAGCAGTATCATATTCGACGTAAGTGTAGGAGATTATTTGTCTTAGTGGGAGAGATAGCACAAGAAGTAGACACTGAGGAGATCCATATGTCAGTCAATGCAGTAGCTGGTCAGATCACTCCGGATACTATTAAGCTTGTGGGGAGGGTGAATGGCCACACTGTTTCCATCTTGCTGGATACAGGCAGCACCCACACCTTTTTTTACCCTAACACAACAATGAAATTGAGCTGTGAAGTGGAGAACACCAACACTTTGATTGTGACAGTGGCTGGTAGAGGGAGAATGAAGTGCAATGCAAAATGTAATGAATTTCAGTAGGAAATGGGGGAATATCAATTTAAAAATGGAGTAAGAGTTTTGAAATTGGGGGGCTGTGATATGGTGATAGGAATGGACTTCTTAAGGAGACTAGGTCCAATGACCTTTGATTTTGATAAGCAAACATTACAGTTTTGAAAAACAAGAAGGCTTATCACTCTTCATAGTCAAAAGATGGAAGGGACAGTAAACATGATCACTGGAAAAGGGTTAAAGAAGCTTATGAAGAAGAGAGGGCAGGAACAGACTCTCTGTGTGTGCATGCTTACCATAGCCACTATGGAGCATCATGAAAGCAATCCTCCAGAAATGGAAAGCATTTTGGTGAAATATCAGAGAGTGTTTGAAGAGCCTCAAGGATTACCCCTTGTGAGAACCCATGATCACAAAATTATCTTGAAAGAGGGTACAAGTACCTTCAAACAATCTCCATATAGGTATCCATACATACAAAGGAAGGAAATTGAGAAACTAGTAACTGAGATGCTGAAAAATGGAGTCATCAGGCCTAGTACCATTCCTTTCTCATCTCCAGTACTGCTAGTTAAGAAGAAGGATGGATCTTGGAGATTTTGTGTTGATTACAGAAAGCTAAACTCTCTTACTTTGAAAGATAACTACCCACTGCCTTTAATTGATGAGTTGTTAGATGAGCTAGGGGGTCTGCATATTTCTCCAAGATTGACTTGAGAGCTGGATATCATCAAATAAGGGTAGCGGAGGAAGACATTAACAAAACAGCTTTTGTTACCAACTCAGGGTTATATGAATTCAAGGTTATGCCATTTGGCTTAACCAATGCTCCAGCTACTTTCCAGTCACTTATGAACCAAGTATTCCAACCATATCTCAGAGATTTTGTATTAGTGTTCTTTGATGATATACTTGTTTACAGTAGGACCATGGAAGAACACTGTCAACATGTTGAAAACATGCTGCAAATTCTGCTGGAACAAGAATTGTTTGCCAAGTCCTCTAAATGCAGCTTTGGGAGAAAATCAGTGGAATATTTGGGTCACATAATATCTCAAGAATGAGTTATGGCAGGTGAAGGGAAGATTAAAGCTATGAAATAGTGGCCTCAACCTAAGAATGTTAAGGGATTAAAAGGATTTCTGGGATTGACAGGGTACTACAGGAAATTCATTAGGCATTATGAAATAATTGCAAAACCCTTGACTGATTTAACCAAAAAAGGGAAGTTCCAATGGAGTTTGGAAGCTGCAGAAGCATTTGAGAAGTTGAAGACTGCCATGTGTGAAGCTCCAGTATTATCTTTACCTGATTTCAAGAAGAGGTTTACATTGGAAACAGATGCTTGCTATTATAGGATTGGTGCAGTTCTTATTCAAGATAAGCATCCCATAGCTTACTTTACAAAGCTCTGGGACCCAGAAGTTTGGAGCTGTCAGTTTATGAAAAAGAATTGATGGCAATAATCCACTCGGTTGACAAATGGAGGAATTATTTGCTTCATGAGACCTTTGTCATCAAGAAAGACCAGTGCAGCCTCAAATACTTGTTGAACCAGAAGATCTCTACACCTCTTTCCACATAAGCATCTTACTAAATTGTTGGGGTACAACTACATCATTGAGTACAAGAAGGGAAAAGAGAACTTAGTGGCTAATGCTTTGTCTAGAAGAGGATTTGAAGAAGGCGAATGCTCCATTACTACTGTTTTACAGCCAAAATGGATGGATGAAGTGATTGGTAGCTATGAACAGGATAAAATGGCACAAGCAGCCATACTGGAAGCAGCTTTGTATCCTTACAATGTTTCTTTGTTCAGTTGCAAAGAGGGGATATTAAAGTATAATGGAAGGCTGTATGTGGGCAGTGGTAAGGATTTGAGGGATAATCTCATCACTTATGTGCATACATCACACATTGGGGGTCACTCAGGCATTACAACTACTTATAACAGAATGCAGCTTATTTTTTTATGGCCTCAAATGATGCAAGATGTTAAGAGAATAGTAAGTGCATGTGATCTGTGTTAGCTGTGTAAACACTCAACTGAGAAGGAAGCTGGCTTGTTACAACCACTCCCCATACTAGGAGTAGCTTGGCAAGATCTGACCATGGATTTCATAGAACAACTTCCTAATTCAGAAGGAAAAAGTGTAGTGTGGGTGGTGGTAGACCTGTTCACTAAAAGTGCACATTTCATTCCCTTAGCTCATCCATATACTGCAACTCAGTTAGCTCAAGTTTTTATCACATGGGTTTCCCAAGAGTATTGTCTCTGATAGAGACAAGATATTCACTGGTCACTTTTGGAAAGAAGTTATGAAGCTGTTGGGGGTGCTCATTACCTCAGTACAACATATCATCCCCAATTTGATGGACAAACAGAAAGGGTAAACCAGTGTTTGGAGGGATTTTTCAGGTGTATGTGCAATCAAAATCCCAAGAAATGGAGTATTTGGTTACCTATAGCTGAATTATGGTACAATACCAATTACCATACTTCTCTGCAAATGACTTCATTTGAAGCTCTCTATGGATATAAGCATAGGTTGCTTACTCTGGACACTTACAGTCAACCTATAACAACTGCAATAGAGGAATTTATCAAAGATAAGCAAATGATGTATCAAGTGATCAAAGAACATCTAGCTATTGCACAGAATAGGATGAAGCAATTGGCAGATAAGAAGAGAAAGGAGAAAGAGTTGCAGCTGGGAGATTTTGTGTATTTGAAGCTGAAGCCATACAAACAGCTCACTGTGAGGAACAGTAAAGTTTGGAAGTTGAGTCCAAGGTATGCTGGGCCATTTGAAGTAATAGAGAGGGTTAGTACAGTGGCATACAAGCTCAAGCTACCAGTTGAGGCCAAGATTCATCATGTCTTTCATATTTCTCTGCTTAAACCCAGAGTAGGCAATACTGAGAGGGCAACACCAGCTATTCTTTTACTGGATATGGAAACTCAAGATTTACTGCACCCTACTGGCATCTTAGCAAGAAGAATGATCAAACGCAAAAATGCAGTTGTTCCTCAGATTTTGGTTAAGTGGGCCCACCTTCCTGATGCGGAGGCCGCTTGGAAAGATTACCATGTTATCATCAAGCAGTTTCCTCATTTAGAGGCTTGAGGCCAAGCCTGTTGTCAAGGAGGGAGCAATGTTATGAACTGGAATTAATCTGGACCATCTTTTGGCTGCCACGCGTCTTAATCTTAATGCAGCAGACTTCTTAGTTCAAACGTCGTCGTTTTTACTTACTAAAGCATGTGTCGGTGAAGTTGTTAGCACGCTTTTGCTTAGTTTTTGCTTATTCCCTAAGTTGGATTTGTTTACACTAACTGCATATCTCAGTCTATATATATGCATGAAACTGTACGTTGAGATTATCAGAAAGCTAATGCAAATCCATTTTTCCTCTTTTGTTTTGTTTTTACATTCAAGCCTAGTTTTTTTTATTTCCCTTTACAGTTTTCTTTGTTTTCCTTAGCTACCAAGCTTCTTTCCACTGTTATATTGTTGTTCTTTATTACCCAATTTTCCAGATTCTTATCAACCAACCAATTGCGTTGACAATTGGTCTTTTGTATTGATGCCGTGGACTCCGTGTAAGCTTTGCATTTCAAACTTTTGAAAAAAATATACAACGTAAAATGACATAAATCATGAAGGCACAAGTTTATGGGTAATGCCAACCCGAGCCTCGCTCGATCAAACCGGTGTAATGAGAGAGCGAGTTTTTTGTATTTGCCGTGCGGTTGGTGAAAATTTAGGGAGAGTGACTAATTAAATGGCAAATGTAATACACTTATCCTTTTAATTCGTTAGATCCAGTCAAACCAGGTCTCGGTTAAAATTTTCCCAAATTTAGGGTATTTCATTCTAATGTAACATTTTTCCATAATAACTTTAGATGGGAATCAAATGATTTCGGGAGTTGTACCATGCGAACGAATTATGAGGTGCTTAAAGAGTGTGTGTAGGAAAAAATAAGGGGCAATTTTATAAAACTCCACAAGTGTTGAGAAAATTTTAGTTTACTCCCCAGGTCAAAATTTTTTTGAGTTTCAAATTTTCATTTTACTCCCCAATCTGGGCAACATATACGCAATGTCACGATTTAGATACGCAATCTCACGATTTTTATACTCAAATTCTCAGTTTTGATACCGTATCAAAACTCGGTATTTTACCAAAACACCCTCGAAAAATGGGTGTTTTTCATAATCTTAATCCAAGTCTCAGGATGTTTTCCGTAATTTTTTTGACTATGAGGATACTTTTCGTAATTCAGTGCAATCTGAAGGGAGTTTTTGTAATTATTCCTTGTTTGTTTCTATTGGTATTTGGTGGGATCAAGAATGACTGAACTTTACCTCTAATTTTCTATCTTTTTTTGTTGAATTTTCCGCGAAACGGACGGAGGAAATTATTGAGATTTGAGACCTTAGTGGTCAATTGTTTTCAATGGACCACATGACTAAGAGCACTAATGACAAGTGGAACCAAATTGAAAGCAAAAGATGTTCAAGTTAAATCATTTTCATCAACCTTTTAAGTGAAGTTCACGCTCTTAAACATATACATTAGAATGGTCATAGAAGATATTAAGTATTTGAATTGTCATATGTCAGAAAGTCTAATACACGAGACGATTATTCAATAAGATATTAGACTCAAGGGTGAATAATAGTTCAGTCATCAAAATTACTCGATTTCTTATGTTATGTTCTATTTATCGGTTTTAAACGAGCGCGTTTGATAGTCACATCGAGTCTTTTCTTGATTGATAAGTTTCTACCCACGGGATGAAGAACATTTGTCTCGTACTTAAAATAATCAAGTCGATTGACTTAGGTGAAGCCTTATTGGCCAGCAATACCCTGGAGCATAAGGCAAAAACAAATCTAACTAATTGAGGTCCGGAAGTTCAAACTGCAAAAGTTCAAAATAAGTGCTTTTCAGCTTTTTATGCTCAAACATTTCCAGCTTCTGCTATTGTCCCTTTTTCTCAAAATCTTTAAACTTACGCACTTCAGAGAAGCAGAAAGCAGAAACACTTATAATGCAAGAAACATTCTTGTATCTTTTAACATTTTACTCTTATCTTTTAAGTGAAGTCACTATTGAAAAATCTTCTAATCTTTGCCGTCTACTTGTTGATCATGCACGGTATTCTTAAAATGGGCTTTCGATTAAATCGAGGTCAAATCAAGTACAAACGAAGCTTGCCACATTACAGAGACAAGAAATTTAAAGCACAGAGAGGTGCCTAACATTGAAAGGGGAAACTTCAGCTCTTAAGTTCGATTCAAAGGCCTTCATTCCAAGGATGACGTTTACAGCTTCCGTCGGATGCAATCCATCGAAGTACAAATATTCGTTCCTATTCTTGCAAAGCGAACCTCCTCTCTTGCACAAAGTTCCCGTACCTCCCTGGCTTACCGGTGTTACTTCACAGCAAGCATTAATCACATTGCTGAACCCTGCACGAACACAGAAGACATAACAAAATTTTTGAAGGCAGGGAAAGAGCCGGGATTTAAGGTAAGTGTGTCATAATAATCATTTTCGGCGATATTTTATAGTGATATATAAGAGATAAAGAGTTTACCTTTTAAATGAGGAGACCTTATGATATCTCTGACGATTTTGTAAGCATTGACAAAGACAAGGTTAGAACCAGGCATTTTAGGTCTGACATCAACTACCAAGTCCATCAATTTGGTGTTGAACATTTCAGCTGCTCTGTTCAAACTCTCTACACATCCCTCCTGCATCGGATCACGGGTTGTAGCCATCGGGCTGCAACCGTTCGGATACAGTGCCATCAGCACGAACTTACGAGCACCCAAACTGTACAACCTCTGCACATATAACACAGTATAATGTCTTAACTTAGAGTAACTTCCTTAATAAGTTCTCCAACTATTTTTATCCTTTATCCAATGGTGATGGCGCATGCCAATCTTGTGGCTCGACTCAGCTTTACATTCATAAAACCAGTCGTGGCTATTGCAGATCACGACACAAGTTATCCCTTCAGGGCTCAAACTCCCTGAGCAACTTAAGATATATAATTTGTAAAGGCCCGGATTTTCATCCGTACAGGTATAGGTTACGTGGCCTTAATTGCATATTTAAAATTATATTTATTTACTTATTTTGTTATTTATTTCGTGTTATTCTAACCTCTTTTGAATTTTTTTGCAATTAATTGTTGAAATTGAATTCAAATATTTGAATTGAATGTGCATGACTTATGTGTTTGATTGTTGAAACCTTATGTGTTTAACTCGAAATTTCGTGATTTTTGAGTATGTGCTACTTTTACGTGTTGTGAACGTGTATGTATGCTCGTTATGTGTTTTGGACCTCGTTTGAACTCTCGAAACCATCCCGGAACTCAAACACACCATCCCAACCCGCCTAAATGACCCTACCCAACTAAATGACCCATATCTTCCTATCTACTCACTCAAATGGACCCAAATTTGGACCCATATTTCCCTCACTTAAAGCCCCTTCAGCTATGATTATTTCCCTTTCAAATTAAACACTCTAAACCCTCCAAAATCTGAAGAGAATCGAGACCAAGAGGAAGAGAAGGAAAAGATTAATGCACTATTCATCATCTCCCTCAAGATTTCATCACTTTGATCCTTTGTTTTCTTGCTATTGTGAGTATGGAATCTTTCATGGCATGATCTCCTCTTTCTTTTAAGCTATTACATGCATGTTTTGCTTAAGGTTTGCTTGAGACATGGTTATATGCATTTATATGAGGGTTTGAACCCATTTTGTTGATCATGCACATTCTCTTGGTTTCCTTTGAGTTTTATGTGTGTAAAATATTCCCTTTAACTTCATTTATGATTGTATGGATCCTTCTTGCATGGTTGTTGGGAGATTCATGACTTGCCATTAATGCATTTTGTATGAGAATTTGGTGAAATGCATATCTAAGCCATCTCTTGCCTTGATTCTTGATTGAGCTCGATTCTTTGCATGTGTAATTGTTTCTTGCATTGTTATTGTTGAGTGTGAAGTGTTGGTTGTGACAAATTTAGGTGTTATGGGGTATTAGGGAGTGAACCCTGTTTTTCCCGCAAGTGTGCCCAGAAAATCCAAGCCAAATGGGCGTTTGGCCTCCTAGTTGTTTTTGCAAACGCCCGTTTGGAATGGGGTCATTTTCAAACTTGTCTCTTACAAACGCCCGTTTAGGTTTTATGAACAAAAATGAAACCGGCATTTGGAAAGGGAAATCCGTTACAGAAGATTTTTGAATGCCCGTTTGGTGTTTGAACTGGGTTTGCAAACAGGCGTTTGGGAACCCAAAATTTGTTACAGACGCAACTTGAACGCCCGTTTGGTTTTTCTTTGAAATGATGAAATGGGCATTTGGGAAGCCAAATCTAGGAACAGAGGCCTGTCAAACGGGCGTTTGGAGTTTGTTCTGAAAAACCAAACGCCCGTGTGGAATGCTACTGTCCGTTTTTGAATTTTTAGACTTTTGCAGTTTAATTCCTTTAACCCCTAAATGCTTTGATATGTCCCTTTTATACGTTTTTATGCATTTCTTTTGATCGCTTTGGTACGTGCGACTTTTGTATGCCTAAAATGAGGTTGTGAGCGTTATTATGTGACAATTTGGGATTTATGCGACATGATTGCGCTTGATATGAAATGGATTGAACAAGAATGAATGATAATGATTGAAGTGATACGTGATTGTATTTTCATGACCTTACTTGATCTCATAGGCATATCATATCATATGCACGACGTTGCCGTACGCCATATTTGGTCCTCATGCGTTCACTTCACTTTCTTTGCAAAGATACCGGGCCAGTTTGAGGCGAGTTCGATCCTTGAGTTGCTTGTTACCTTTTTCTGTCTTT
>JBBMKE010316012.1:0-13541 GCA_037834125.1 Lippia alba | reverse complement strand
TTAATGTAAACACACAATCAAACAAGAGCATATAAGAAGTGTTGCCTTTATTCGTATTATTCAAAGATTGTCTGTGAGTTTACATTAGGAATGTCCTAAGAAGACTATTGCATCGGCTTTCTAGGGCACTATTCCTAACAGAAAATGCATATATTACATTCAAATTGATCAATAATCCAAGTTCTCATGCTTTCCCCCACAAACCCAACAAGTGAATAATTGGAAAAACTTTCCCCAACCGTCAACCAACCCAAGGATCATAAATAACCAATAAATATACACCAAGGACCTCCCTAAATGCATAAAAAGCCATCAAAAGTCATGGAAGCACAAGAAGTTACAAATTCACCCAAACTCTTACTATTTACCCATCTTCAACCTCATAAATCCCCGACAAATTTTTAAGTTATACATGGAGTAGAAGATGCACAAGAGAGGGAGAGATACACAAAACTTAGCTTACCTTGAAGAATGGATGCAAGAAAGTGAGGGTTCTTGAGCTTGAGAGGGGCAACTATGGAGGTTTTGAACTTGGAGCTTCTCTTCTTTTTTCTCCCAAGTATGGATCGGTTTGTGTGAGTGAGAGAGGGAGAGTTGGCTGATTTTGGTGTATAAAGGCCAAGGAAAAAGTTAATAAAGCATGGGCTAGGGTCCCACTAGGCTCATAGGTGCGTATTAGGTACGTGGGGCGAAATTCGAATCGTTAGGGGTCGAAACGAAGTTAAAAAGTTATGGAGCTTGTCCCATTGAATCCAAATCATCGATTCAAACTCAACAGAGGTGAAGAACTTGAATCCGAGTCCCCGAGCTTAAGATACGGATTAGGGACTCAAAATGGTCAATTTGCAAAAAGGCCCAAAAGTTCCAAAATAAAATCACTTGAGTCCAAACTAATACAAACAAGTCCAAAACATAAATTAAATCATACAAACGAGTCCAAGAGTCATATAATTCACATATAGCATGCTCGGGTAATCAAATTCATAATTCACATATTCACGAACGATAAAGAATTCAATTAATGTATATAATTCAAGTAATTTAAATTAAGAAGGAAATATAGAAATATAAATCATATATGAGCATCAAATACATAAGGAATTAAATAAATTATGGAAGTAAACTCACACATGTCGTATACCTACACGTGTGAGCGAGCGGGGTGTCACAGAGACTACGGTCGAAACACCCACTGCCATGAACGATGTGGATGTCCAAGATGTTCCCTCATCAGATGAGGAGACACCAGCTAAGAAATCATACCTCGAAGGACTAATGGGTGACAAATCAGAGGAATACTTGAAGTTCAAAACGGAAAATCTCACAGATTTGAATAAGATCAAAATAGAGGAGCCAACGGCGGACTACCCTTACCCGAAGATAACCTTAACTGACGACTATAGAGAAGAGATCTGGGCACCTTGGCGTGATGCAATCATTCTGCGCATATTGGGTAGAGTTCTTGAGGTGAACCTATTCTTAACGAGGATTGATAGGATGTGGCAGTTGAAAGGAGAATTCGACCTAATTGATCTAGGGTATGGATGTTACACTTTAAAAGGTTTGTGTGGAACTTAATCTGGAAAAGTCACTACGTAGCCGGGTAGAAGTGGAGGGAGAGCTCCTAACAATCGAATATGAAAATCTGCGTTGATTTGTTTCCACTGCGGAAGAGAGGGGCACCAGATTGCGAGTTGCCCCAACAAGATGACACAGGTAAGTCCGACGGGGTTGAGTCGAGAACTGGGCTGAAATATGGACCCTGGATGATGGCGGGACGACGATGGGGCTCCCAACAGGGAGGCGTGAGGTCCGGTAATGGTTACAGACGTGATTCACGCCAAGTGAAGAGATGAAACGGGCGACAGAGTATCAGAAAACCGGATTTACCACACTCAAACCGTTACGATATTTTTTCGAATCCGCTGATGGAGGAAGATAAGGCTAACCTGGAGGAAGAAATCTCGGGACAAATTGAACCAAATCAGGAGGATAATCCCACTAGAGATACGGAAAGTGATGTTGTTAACATGCAACCTAATCTCATAGGAAAACAGAACGCAATCTCGAATGTCCGCGTAAATAATAGTCCAAGGCCTAGTGGACCTGAAGCCCAGAATGACAGTGACATTTCCAAAGACAACCCGACGCAGTCATACTGCTCAGACAGCAAAAGACCTCTGACAAACAACAACCGATACTATAGTAAACCTAATACTACGCACACACAACAAGGAGAACACTTACTATGGAAGAGGCGGAGGAATGGCCAGAGGAATGGGACGAGTTCGTCCTTTCGGACGAATACGTAATGGAACCGGGGATGTTCAGTCTCTACAATATAAACCACCCGTTCCTAAGCATTACACAACTAATCCCGGTGTGGAGGCAAGCGGATATAAGAATGACCCTAACGCCACTTTTGAACCAGGGGATGATCGGACAGATGGATGTGGAAATTTTGAATTGAGAGATGACACGACAATGTAGGCTGATGGAAGTGCTAGTGAAGTAGATTATTCAAGGGGTATTCCAACTAAGGATTGAGAACCACATAACACGACAATCCATAAGAGGTACATCTATGAAGATTTTATCGTGGAACTGTAACGGGACCGGTAATGAAGCCTTTAGGGTCACTTTGGAAGATACGATACGGGAGTATAACCCTGATATTATTTTTCTCTTGGAGACAAGAGTCACAGAAGTAAGGGTTGAGACTATTTCGAATAGCCTAGGTTTTAGTAATGTTTGCAGAGCTCCGATTGAGGGGCGTGAAGGAGGGATTTGGATGTTGTGGAATGCAGATAATATACATGTTGAGATTCTCGAAACTATGTCGCAACTCATCCATGCACCTATAGGCCCGAGGTTAGGAAGAGACTGATGCTACACGGGGGTTTATGGCAGCCCAGCACTGAGGAAAAGAGAGGAACTTTGGTGGAAACTTCAGAATATTAGTGGCAATATGAACAAGACGTGGATGCTGACCGGTGATTTTAATGACATTCTGGGGCCAAGCGAGAAGAGTGGAGGGTGCCCAGCCTCATGGCAGAAATGTCAGAAATTCATAAATAATATTGAGAGTTGCGCTCTTATGAATATTGACATAAAGATACAAATTTTCACATGGTCGGAGACTGTCTATGGAGGGAGAAGAGTATGGGAGAAGTTGGACAGAGTACTAGCCAACACATTATGGACTCAAAAGTTCCCGAATAGTTCTACCTTGGTACTGCGCGAACTCATTCGGACCACCATCCCATCCTCACCAACACAAACAAGGTGAGAAGACTTCGAAGCGAGCGTCCATTCCGTTTGAAGCGGCGTGGGCCGAGCACCCGGGTTGTCGCGATTTGATCTCTAACAGGTGGGACGCAACACAAGCCCTAGGTTCGGTACTACGCGAAGTGCAAGAAGGGTTTTTGGATTGGAACAAAAATATTTTTGGTGATATTTTCAGTAAGAAAAGATGGATGCGGGCACGACTTGCTGGAATCCAGAAAGCACTGTGCCACAGATAAGATGAGAGATTGTTGGCCCTCGAAACGGAGTTAGTAAAAGAATACAATGATGTTTTAAAGCAGGATGAAACACTTTGGTATCAAAAATCGCAAGTGAATTGGCTTCGAACGGGAAACCGAAATACAAGATTCTTTCATATCTCCACCCTCACTCGTAGGAAATACAATAGAATTGAGATGCTCCAAATAAATGGACATTGGTGTTCGGACGTGGACACGCTCCAGGCCCATGTTCATGATTTCTTTAACCAACTACTGGCGTCTTCTCTTATTGATAGAGAAACTGAAGTGGGACGAAGCCCTTTCCAACAGGAACTTGACGCTGAAAATTTAGACGCATTGCTATGACCAATTTCAAAAGCAGAAGTGGGAAGAATTATTCTCTCCATGAATGCTTTCAAAGAGCCGGGGCCTGACGGGTTCCAAGCACTATTCTTCCAAAAGTATTGGGACATCGTCGGGGATACAGTAACAAGCTCGATCATGACATGCGTTGATAATTTAGACATCCCAGCCGAAATGGGACTAGAATGGAGCAACCGAGAGAAGGTAGTGAATTTCGGCCCATCGCACTCTTGAATGTTCGCCTTAAGATCCTCACCAAACTTCTGGTTTGGAGAATTAAGCCTTTCATCGCAGAAATCCTTGGCCCGTACCAATCCTCATTCATCCCAGGGAGGAGTACGCAAGATAACATTCTGGTACTCAAGAAGTAATTCATACATTGTACAAGGCACGGAGTAGTAGAGGTAGCTTTCTTTTGAAGCTAAACCTAGAAAAGGCCTATGACAAAGTAAATTGGGAGTTCTTAGAAGAAACTTTACGCTTATTCAAGTTTCCTGATCGTGTGGTGCAATTAATTATGAATGGCGTTAAGGTCATAAAGCCGGCAATCTTTTGGAAGGGGAAACCAACGAATGTAATATCGCCTACTAGTAGACTCCGACAGGGAGACCTGATATCCCCATACCTGTTGTCTTATGTATGGAATGCCTCAGTTACATGATCGAGGAGGCAATGAATTCGAAGAATCGGTTCTGGGTGAAAGTTGGCAGAACAGGCCCTGTCATCAGCCATCTCTTATTTGCGGACGACATCATTCGCACTGCGATTGCAACTAAAGATAATGCGTGAACCATCCGAGAAGTGATGATGAGGTTCTGCGTAGCCTCAAGGATGCGAATAAGCGCTAGGAAATCCAAATTATGGTTCGCGCCCCATACGGCGCAAGAGGGATGGAGAGAGATCACCAGGATCTTGGGAGTTGATGAAACGATGAACATTGGCAAATATTTAGGGGTTAAGATAGGCAATGGTTCACCCTCGAGGGCATCTTACACGGGTGTTATTGAACGAGTTCAAAAGTGGCTTTCGGGGTCGAAAGCAAAAATGCTCACCATGGCGGGACGGGTAATGCTTATACAATTCGTCTCCTCATCAATTTCGGTGTACCAAATGCACTTGAAATGGTTTCCGGAGAAAGCTTGTGACAAACTTGACCAATTGAATCGTAAATTCCTTTGGTCGTTGGACATCAACAAGAGAAAAACACACTTGGTGAGTTGGAGCAAAGTAATAAGGAAAAAGGAGGACGGTGGTTTGGGATTACGAGAAGCACGTAAATCTAATATTGCGTTGCTAGCCAAGGCGGTTGGGCTGTCCTTAAAGGGCGCAACACACTCTGGGCCAAAATCTTTCGGGCGAAATATCTTACTCGAGTGATGAAGAGACAAACGATTTATGCATATGGGGTGGAACCACGTCAGGGTTGTACAGCAGCAAGAGTGCTTATACTCATCTTACAGAGCCTGTACACTTTGTGGATAGGACATAGTCACTGATCTGGAAGAGTCCTCTTCCTTCCAAGCTCAAATTCTTCCTTTGGCAGCTGAATCATAAAAGTCTTATGTGCAATGCATTACGAGCTGATCGCCATATGGATACCGACGCCCGTTGTAAATGGTGCGGTGCACAAAGAGAAAATGCACTCTATATCTTTAAAGAATGTACTAGTGCTAAGTTGCTTTAGAATCACGTTCTGAATCATAGGGACTGGCGGGAATTCACCAACCAGCAGGGCGAGGGATGGTTGGAAGTTTGGGTTCCGTAATCCCTTAGTCCCGGACTGTAGTTGGCCGATCACCTTTGCGGCTGGACTTTAGATGCTATGGAAACTCCGCAACAAATGACAGTATCAACAGGTTTGTGAACCACTTAGTGTTACTCTCGCCAACATGAAAAGCCTTATGGTTGACGTTAAGTCGCTGCTCAAGAGGGTCCCCAATGAGAAAGCTAACCGGGAGACCATCAAATGGGATAAGCCTTCCCCGAGGTGGGTGAAACTCAATACGGATGGTAGCTATTATGGCTCGAGAAAAACGGCGACAGTTGGGTAGTGGTTCGAGGTGCTAATGAGGAGTGGATATTTGGTTTTGCTTTAAAGCTGGGAGATACGAGTATTCTGGCAGCGGCGTTAATAGGCCTCCGGGAAAGACTCCGCAGAGCTTGGGAAAGGAGGTATGAGAGATTAGCAGTGGAATTCGATTCAACGGAAGCAGTGGCACTTCTGGAGAATGCGGACGTGCGGGAACATCCGTTGGGGCACATTATTGAGGAGTGTCGGACGCTGATTAGAAGACCATGGATATGCACATTGAAACATGTTTTTAGGGAGGCAAATGAACTAGCAGATCGGATCGCGAAGTTGGGTCAAGAGATGGAGGCTGATAGCTCTTTCTGGGCAGCGCAACCTACTGTACTAGTGTAGGGCTGGTGTTTGCTTACTTCTACACCAAAAAAGAAAATTATACAAAATTTAAAATACCTCCTTCTATTAGAATTGAGTTTTTATTTTTATTTTTTGGTCTAGAATATGATGTTTATTATCGGTTATAATGATTAGTCACTTTTTTGAACCATAAACACCTTAAATGGGTTGACTATAATGACTAGTTCTGTCAATGAATTATAGACACCTCGTAAATGACTAGTCCCCTCGTTGAATTATAAACTTTGTAATTAACTCATAAAATCGATTATAATGACTAATCTCCTAACTAAACATCTTATGGTTAGTCTCTTTATTGAATTGTAGGTACCTTGTAGAGTCGATTATAATGATTAGTTTGCTCATTAAATTGTAAATGCCTCATAAAATCAACTATAATAACTAATTCCCTTGGAAAGCGTTTGGTAGCATATTGAGGCTAATTTGACTTAGTAATTTTTGGGTCTATTTGTTGTACTAAGTTATACCAATATTAGTAATATCATGTTTGGTATAATTTAATTCTTAGTCCATATCATTTAATTTCATGTTTGTTATGAAAAACACTCGATTATTAAGCTAGGAGTTCCCCAAATTACCTTACTCTCAAGTTTGTTATGCAGGTTTCCTCTTCAACTTTTTAGCCTCATTCGTGTGTGCTCGGAGCCAAGGTGTTTGACAGAGAAACCCACACATCGACGAGTAGCTCTTTTATGCCGGACAGGAAAATCGTTCCTCACGAAATTGGTTGGCCGTTTCACAAGTACACGATATCGATTTTTTTAACACGCCTCATTACTTGGGTTGTTGAGTTCGTAATTGTTCGTCTAGGTTTTTAGAGTGTTGCCGATTTGGGTTCGCGTAATTTGCTGTAAATGTGTGGTTGTTTAGTTGTGGTGGTTTTGTGATATATTTTATTCATATTATGGAATTCCTAATTTGCGTTGCTTGCTCTCGTTGATCCAAATTGTGGTTGATTTGTTGAATGCTGGAAATGGTCCCTGTTATTGATTATTTGGTGTGGAAATTGTTAGTTGTTGGCTTGATGCTATCAGTTGTGTAATCTGGCACTCTATGACTTGTAGGTGTCATCGTAAAATCTTAAGATGAATACGACGAATCCTTACCTAGGCCCAGAATGCCCCAAAGGTCATGGCCCGTTGGTTTTGAAAAGATCTAACTCCATTAACAATCCTGGGCGGTTGTACTACATTTGTCCATTATTGATGAAGCACGATGGTTATTTCATATGGAGGGACGTATATGAAAGACATATTCATGGCGTACCGACAACGAAGGGAGTTCGGTTAATTTGGCAAGTGCTTCATCATCTCCGAACGTGTTTACAAGTACTCGAGTCATGGAGAATGGTACGCCGAAGCCGCCCCAAAGCCGCTCAGTTGAATCTAGAGCACATGATGTCTTAGGCACATCAAGAACACTAGCTGGGGAGCTCAACGAATGGGAAGTCGACTGTGGACTTGTACTCGTGCCTGTACGCTTTCTCATATCTTCTAGTACTTGTAGTTGGTGTTGCGTTGGGGATTGTCATTTTGACAACATTTTGATATTGTGATTGTAATATGATGTCTGATTGTTTGTTGACTTAAATTTGTGTACTGACCTCATGGGCATCATTAAGGATAGTAACATACATTTTTTTTTGTATTCCACTGTTTGTAATCCCATAGGAAGGATGAAACTCGGCGAACAATGGGTTTGTATGCAGTATGTTCGTAAATGCGTAGTTGTTCTACATGTTCAATCACATGAATTGGATGTTATGTGTGGATTATTGTTACAATAACCACGCCTTTTTATGACTGTGTTGTTCGCTGTATATTATGATAATGGATTGGAGATGTGCCTGTGTGCAGCAGCAGTTGTAGAATCATTATGATAAGCTTCGCGGTATGTTTTCTTGTTGTAGCTTGATTTCGGAAAATTGGATGAGTAATGTTTCGTTATATGTAATACTCTTCAATCCTTGTCATTTGTGATTCAGATCTATTGCTCGGACTTGTAGGAAGCTCGTGTTGCTATTACTGAAGCATTATGGTTTAGATTCCTTCAACAAACGCTACGGGGTTTGGCAGATGCCGGGTGCGTACATCGATTTTGTTTGGTGTTTTATTTTTTTTTACTCCGAAATCATGGAACACATCAAATTTGTGATAATATGAGGTAAGGTTGCTGCATTGGATACTTTGTACCAACGTATCCCCGGTAATTCATTTTCTTGGCGTAATTTTCGTTTGGTCTTGTCTTTGAATTTGTGGATTTCAATGTTTCGTGATTCTTCTGGACAATGCAGAGTATATTCTCTGGGTTAAAAACTTTATGTCAAACTGGCTTTCTTTATTTGATGGTTGCAGTTTGCAGCACCATTACTGCAAAGTAACCAATATCATGTCTCGTGATACATCCCAGCATAGGTATAGCCTAATTCCATACTATTTGGTATTGGAGATACTATTTCTTCTGAATCTTACATGACTGTTAGGATTGATTTTTGGATTTTATCTTCTTTTCATGCATGGCAGCGGGAAATATTGCAATTGGTGTGCCCTTTATGAGGTGGTTTTTTTTTTTAACATATTCCTGACCCAACACTATTGACATAATTAAATGAGGTGGTACAGAAACATTAAGCTTTATTACTATAGTGAATGGTGTATTAACACAAAGTATGATACACTCTATAAATGTGTTTGGTGTTCGACTATTTTTCCTATCCAATTGAGAATTGTAAACTGAGGATGGGTCATAATATCAGTTTTCCCTGTGATCCTTGCTTACGTGTGTTAGTTTCTTTCGAACTTTCGATGTACGTGACCGACAACATTGTGGTCACTCACTATGAGGCTGTGTACGCATGCGGGATGGTTGCTCGCTCGCTATCCTCAAAGTTGTATACGGGTATACCACAAAGGAGAGTGCAACGTGTCGTGACTGCTCTTCGGGGTGATTATATATCATTCCGGAAATTCTTTAAAATTCAAGGTGTTTTTTATGATAGTACGAACAACATAATTGACGTGGACGGGGAGTACAACAACTACCATCTCCTCCAAGTTGTGTATTATTAATTTTCTGATGTAATGATTGTTTGACTTGAGATATTTAATTAAAATTGATTTACTATTTACAGGAGACTCCTGAAGAAGCTAACTTTAGGGAGAATAGATTTCCATTGTGGGATCAGCTGCACGAGACATTTCGTAAGAGGCTCTTCCCAAACTTTGCGACCGACCATACCGATCTGTTTGTTGATCCCAAAATCTATTCTGACTCGAACAAGGAGTGGCAATCGCGATTTGTGAAGTGATTTAATTTATTGTGTACGTTTTGTTGTATTTCCCCTTTGAGATGTATGTGTAGTTATTATGTTCTTTCATGAGATGCTTTTCTATTCAACGAAATGTAACGTGTTCGCTTGAAGCCGTTTATTTTGTAATAAAGTGTTACCAGTTGTGATGTTCATATCGTCTTAGTTGGTGGGAGTTATTTGTTTTGTAATGGTTAAGAACCACCAGGCGAAGGCAAAAACGAAGCGCAACACTTGAAGCGCACTCAATGTTTAGACATGTGACGTTGAGTGTTGGTTTCTACAGCATGCTTACAGCTTTTCGTTGAGTAATAAAGAAATACAAATTTTGCAGTTCATATTGGTGGTTATTATCTGATGTGGGGAGATGTATGTTTTTTCTCTATAGGAGACTCCATGAGGAAGCCTGATGACAATGCTGTTCATATTGCATGTAGAGACATGTGATGGTAGTTGTATGGCTATGCACACCAAATGTAGCTTTGAATGCTTTTGGTTTTGGGCCCTCTGTTTTTGTTTGTCAACTTGTGTTTGGCTTATTGGAGTACCTTTCTATAACCATTAATTTCGGATTTCTTATGTTGGAAGATCTTTGTGTGGATATTTAGGTTTGTATTTTGTGGCTAGACTTTATAAATGATAGGACTGGACATTTAATGGATTTCTATAAATATTAGATCATTACCAATGCATAAGGCGCATACCATTTCAAACCACCCAATTTGAATCTTAAATTAAGAAAATATGGGATATCAGACTGACATTAATTACCAATGCGAATTGTTTTATCCCGGTAGATGGACTAAAGATATTGATGTTGATTTCATCATTGCGCTAGAACGAGAAGCTTTCGAGAAGGGAGGGAAGCTAAATGAGGACAACCATGTCTCGATTACCAACGCGATGGAACTCGTGAATCGTAAACACCAAATGAACTTCGATTATTATTTCTGTTTTACTCGTTTTCAGTTCCTACACAAAAGATATGTGGCCTGGAGTTGGTTGAAGATCTGTGATCGGGTTGCTATTGAACCTCATACCAACGAAGTCTATGGCGCAAACGAAGACTGGGATTACATATACAAAGTAAGGACCCTTTTAGTTTTTTAGTGTGGGTTGAGTTTGAACTCCGTAGTAATTATTCCCATTTTAATAAACAGATAAATTCTGTGTGTTGTGCGTATTACTCGAAGCCAAAACCGAATATTGCCGAATTGGATAACATATTCGACAAAGGTGTTTCAAAGGCTCGTAAGCAGGAATATCATGTTGTGACAATAACCAGCCACTCTTCGCAGCAGCCGAGTTACATTAACAATTTGTCCTCGTTCCCTGACACTCTTGCGAGGAAGTTTTATTTTAATTTATTATTGTCTTATCTAACCGAAAAACCAATCTACTTTCTAAAACGTGTAATCTCATTGAATATGTCACAGTTTCAGACGACAACTCCGTTTCCGGAGCGGAATCCAGCAATGTTCGCCCACACAGGCGCGTGCCACCCCACGTCCCTCAATTCAACTACGGTCCATTCGGTGCCCGCAATTCATCTCTTGGTGGCTCCGGGAGTTCTTCTCCTTCTGCGCCACAGTCTCCTGAGTTTTAGAAGGTAATCATGCACTATATATCTACTCGAAGAACAATGCACATGCGTACAGATTATATGTTTGCAGTGCATAGCTTGTATTGGTAATGTTGGACTAACGTACCAAGGTGATGATTTGTGGCGTTGAATACATGTCTGCTATTTTAGAATCTTAGTTGTACATTTAAAAATTATTATAATTTTTATTTATTTTTTCCCCTATTCTTAAAACACTTGAACATATGTCCTCTGCTCACGGTTATATAAACGGATACTGAATGCATTGATACACCACTGCATAACCCATAATAGGGACATCCCGATTCTCTGTACAATATCTCACAGCCATTCACCGACAAAATACGCGTTCTACAACAATAGATGGACGCCGGTGCACGATGCCATGTTCATTGGGAAGCATCGATGGGTTGCGGCCATTGGGATCGAATCGACATCCGAGTAGTCAATGCTATACGTCCGATTGTTAACTGATTTTTTAACGTTAGCCATGACCTACAATTCTATGTCTGACGCACTCGACTGCTCCATGCGAGATACCACACATTTGATCATATGTTGCACTTATCTGGTGTGAGCCACACACCACACTTAAGAGTGTTAAATGTGCCCGATGGAACATGGGAATGGATTCGATATAATGTATGTCACGTGTCGTTCGTAAATGTGTTGGTTCCGTGCTCAGTTGTTTGTTCGTACACCCGTTTATTTTTAATTTTGTGGTGTGCTCGTATCCAGCTTGCGGGATCACTAATATTGGTGCAAATTTTATATTTTCAGGGGAATAGAGCATGTTTCTGGTACTACTTGGAGGATGAGACTGCATGGAACTCATTAATCCGCATTTTTCGAGCCCTCCCACCGTAGAAACGTGCGCTTATCTGGTCGGATTTGTCGTGTGTTTGTCGTTTCAGTGAACCACAATTATCGTTTTCTCAGTTTGTGTATGTGTTGAACTTGGATGAGTCGAACCTCTCAATGATTTATCGTCATGTATTTTGTTTGGTATTTTTCCTCATGCGTGGTCATTATGTTGTAACATTTCTCGTTTCAGCGAAAAGCAATGTGCATTGTATCTTAATCACGTTATGTTATCTTGTAATATGTCCCTTAACAACTTCAATCAAAGACTTAATTGCCTGCTCACATTCCAGAACAACAACACTGTCAAGAGTAGCAGCAGAGGTTGGCCCCGATGCTGGCAACATAGTAGTGTTATATTATCTCTAATTAATTGCATCCCAATGTATCCTCTTTGTTTGTGTTGTCAAAATGGTCAAGGCTGAGTAAGAATTAAAGTGGGCTGAAGATGAAGCTTTGCATGCTCATCCACTTATTGGCCCTCACATTTTGATATCTTTAAAAAGTAGATGTAGGTGATGGCCTTAACCAACTTTAGTGCATTTTTCTCTTTCTAGTTTCCATGCATGCTTTGGGCTGTAGGGTCAGTCATGAACAAGTAATAAAGTTAGACCCCCTATAAATCAGGTTGAAACCATACTGTAGCATCCATCAAACTCTCATCTCTAAGTTTAAGTAAATTCTATAAGATACAATAATGGCTCGTGCGCAACTTGCGGACTGTGCCCCGATTTATCTCGTCGATCTTGAGCCTAACTGTGGGTGTACCGAACTCATCTTGATCCGAGAGTTATACGACTTTGCTGTAGAAAACTTTATTTCACAAAGGCAAGTCATGCTGATTGCTTTAGAGGTGATTTCTGCCTCGCTTCGGAAATGACTGGAAATCGACATTACGAGCAATGAAGTTCGACGACAATTTATGCGTCTTCAGAAGGTTTACAAGAGATTCAGGGACTTTGCCGCCCGAGAGGGTATAACATTTCACAGTGAAACTAACAATGTGAGAGTCGAAGATGTCTATCACCGAGAGTTTGGAAATCAGGTACGTCTCTAAAATTGGGTAAATTTTGGTATTTCGTTTCAATACTTCCCCCCCCAAGCGTATATACGGTATTAATAGTTGTATTGTAATTTTGTAAATATTAGTTTAGTTGGGATTAGTCAATTGGCTTTGATTTGTTTTCCCTTACGCGACTTTAATGTCGCATTTCACTTTTCCCTTTTTACTTAGTTGTTGATACTACACGTGGAAAGGTGGTTTGTATTTATATCCTCTCAGTTGTACATTGGTCAATAATTCACATTCAATGAAGAGAAATTCCCAATTTCAGTTTGTCAGTTTTTCCTTCAATATGGTATCAGAGCGGGTTTATAGATATTCGATTCCTGTGCCTGTCTCTCCACCCGGCTAGCAGATGTTTCATTCCTGCGGCTTGCAGATGTTCATTCCTGCAA
>JBBMKE010315578.1:0-13545 GCA_037834125.1 Lippia alba | reverse complement strand
GGGCGAGGAAGCTACAAATTGTGAGATGGCCGTTCTTGAAAATTATAATGTACTAATACGAATACGATCATAGAGATAGGATATGATATGAATACGCTGAGACATTTTTTTAAAAACTTTCTACGTGATGAGTGTCGAATAATGTGTGTAGTATAAATGAATCTTCAATATGTACATGATTAGAAATTAGTTTAAGCCATTTTTTAGAATTTTTTTTTTGTGATAAAGTATCTTTTTTTTTTAAAAAAAAAAAAAAAAACACTCATTTCCCCTATTTTACTCATTTTACTTCCATATTCCCCTATTTTACATTTCAATATCAGTAAAGATTCTTGGGTTTGATTCCTAACATTGCTGAAATAGGATCTATTGATAAGAAGATAGTTTTACGCAAAAATTGTTTCTAAAAAATGCTTTAAGGATCTATTGATAAGAAGATAGTTTTCTGCAAAAATTGTTTCTAAAAAATGCTTTAAATCTAACGATGCATATGATCTTCACGTGTCTTTTTTGTTATCAAGTTATTGATGAAACTATTATTGCAACGTTTTCTTTAAGTATGAAACTTTTTTCATAATTTTAAACGAATGAGACTAATATTGTAAGTTTTTCTTAAAGTATAAAACTTTTTTAAAATTGTAAACTTGTGAGACTAATATTACAGCGGCTTGAAATGAATGAAAAAAAAAATCAATAAATTATAATAAAAATTGGAACAAAAGATTTAAGGTGTATAGTTTTCAAACAATTGGAGAGAACCACACTCACATGCATCTACAAAGTATTTAAAAAGCTCTTAGATTGAATTAATTTTGGTCAAATGAACAAATTATATCGTATAATTTGACATAATATATAACCAATTATATAGTATTTCTATATAATTTAAATATCACATGATTACATTGATCAAACATACTATTAAAACATATTTTTGAAGGGGACAAAGTTTGTGGAGTACTAATTGACTTGACTGTCCTAACTCCTAATGCTTTAAAATAAAAATGAATTCCTTGATGCGTGGGCAAACCAGCATTATCGAGAAGAATCTTAGATTCTGCAGCAAAAGTGGCGTTACAAACTACAAATATAATTTCTAATAGTGGAAGTAGGTATTGTGAAATAGATAATCTTAAACCTCAACATGACTCGTGTATTTTTTTAAAGAGATACGGATGCGAATATCGCAATAAAAATATAACACAATATGACACGACATAGATACAATGATACAAATATTTTTTTCTAATTTTTCATATAAGTAGTATCGAATATAATATCAAACACAATACGACACAGTAAAATAATATTTTTAAAAGTGTCTGTATATTATAAATTCTCTTCTGCACATCTATTTTAAAGAGGAGGTCAAATTCATTAGTGGGTTTTCTTTTTTTCTTTTTTTTTAAAGAATCAAATTAAAAAATAAGGATCTCTCTTATTGATAATAAGGAGAAAATTAATAGGAAAAAAATATTTAAATAGGAGGATGAATATAAACATTTTAAACTATCTTTATAAAAATAATAAAAATTTAGAGGGATTGAAGTAGGGATGGCAATGAGCCGAGCCAGCTCGCGAGCTTTGCAAGCTGGCTCGTGGGAGGTTCGGGCTTGGGTTCGTCATGCACGAGCCGAGCCGAGTCATGGCTCGGTTCGTGTGAATTACGAGCCAAGCCCGAGCCAGATTACTTCTAGCTCGAGCTCGCGAGCCTTAATAATATGTTTTAAAAAATAATTATATATGTATATATAGTTGCATACTGAATGATATATATACATATCTATATCTATGTGCATTTTATATTTAATATAAAATATATATCTAATATAAATAACTTAATTAGGAATCTAAAAAGTTAATTTATAAGTAAAGAAACAAACTTTACAAACCCTAAGACATAAATATTTATAACCCAGCCGCCCATCCCTTTCATTTGAAACTTAGAACCAGCCATCCCATCCCTTTCCCCCGTGAAACATTCAGCCTTGTCGCCGCCGCTCGCCAACCGACACCGAAGACGACCACCGTCACCGAACGGGACTACCAACGCCGACCATCACCACCATCATCTGCACCTTCAAGATGCCTCCACCGCCGAATGCTATAGCCACCACCATTTCTTGCGCTCTCACACCACCAACGCACGCCGACGGCGACCACCACCACCGGTGAAAATATTTTCTAAATTTCATTCCATCCTTCTAATTTCTCCTTAAGCCCAGATCTGATAAAGATTTTATCAATTTTCTAATTTCAGATCTGATTCAAATTTTATCATTTTTTTCTCTCTTTTTTTTTTCTCAGATCTTATCCAGATCTTATTTCTCGTTGTATTTTTTCTTGCTGAATTTAGATAAATTCTCGATTTTCTTTTTTTGAATGTATATGAAAAGTGAATCTAGAGGTGTATTCTCAAATTTCTTATTTTGGATGCATACGGGAAATGAATCAATAATTTTTGCATAGTTTTGTTCTTGTTTGCGAATATTATGGATTTTTCTGGAGCGTGTGTAAATAAATCCTGTATTTTTGGTGTAATCTGTAAATTTCAAAACAATTTACAATCTGAAGCAGGATAAAAATAGGTTAGAAACAGATCAGGTAATGCCGGCTCGCGAGCCGAGCCGAGCCTGGTCGAGCCAATGCCCGAGCCGAAGCCGAACCTTAAAATCAAGGCTCGTAGGCTCGCGAACCTGGTTCGAAACCCTAAATTTTAGGTCGAGCCCGAGCCTTGAAAAAATGACAAGGCTCGGCTCGGCTCGTTGTCATCCCTAGATTGAAGTCACCCTAAGTCCTCCTTTAATCACATCTCTCCTTTTGAAAATGGGCTGCAAATATTTTCTTTAATTTTTTAAAAGTAAAAATATAACTAAACATAACGAATTTTTTTTAGAGAGGATCAATATTGATTCCCCAACTAAACATAACGAAGTTGATTGTACAAATTTCATGAGTCATGACGTAAAGGCTATGATTGTACGAACAATTTTAAAAATATCATTTTATCGTGTTGTGTCGTGTCCGATTCTTATGACGGACACCATGTTTGATACTCTTCACTTGAAAAAATTAAAAAAAGAATTTATATCATCGTACTCATATTTTGTCCGTGTCGTATCCGTATCACTGTATTCATACCCGTGCATCATAGCATGAATGATACATGAAATTAAGGCTATATATATATATTTTTAAATACCCATGCATATAGTTGAAATCCTATTTGAGCATGAATATCGTTTTAGTTGGTAGTAGGTGGCGATTATGTTAAATATTCTACATCGAATAATTGAAAATGTGTAGTTCAATATATAATGACTCACAACCCTCCCCTTAGCAACTAATTTTTTGGGGTGAGTAAGACCAAACACATTATCCATTATGGTATCAGAGTAGATTCCTGGCTTGCAGATGTGTCAATTCCTGCAATGTTTATGCTCTAGTTTGTTCTACATTCTGCGGTCCTGGGCATGACGGGAGTGTGTTAAGTGTCTCATATCGAATGATCAAAGATGTTGAGTTCAATATATAATAACTTGACAACCCTCCCCTCAATAACTAGTTTTGGGGGTGAGTAAGGCAAAATACACTATTCATCATATTAATCTTTCTATAAATAAATTAAATTTAGTTTCATTTTGCTATATAAATAGCAATGATTTAGAAAGTTCTCTCTCTAGTTGAGCGAAATCTTTCTAAAAGAGCGAGCTCTCAATGGGAATTTTATTATAACATAAAAAGAAATATTAAAAGAACCAACACAGGTCGAAGTGATATTTCTATTAAATGTGTGGATCATCATATTAACATCACGTCTAATTAAAAAACGAACAACACCAAATAAGGAGCAAATACATTTAATATTTTTTTTTTGGTTACTCGGACGAAACACAGAACACTCAACTATTACATAGCTCAGAAGGCTCCTCATCCCAGATCACCATTGCCTCGCTTATATCGTGCCCCATTTTAGCAAGAACATCCGCATGGGCGTTGCACTCCCGGTACACATGGTTCAGCTGCGTTTCCCATGGCATCCTCATCAAAATTTGGTAGTCATGTATAATAGCCCCATAAGAATGGCTATCTATGTCAGCCGTCTTCACCAGATTAACGACCATCTCCGAGTCACATTCAACCAACACCCTGCGATATCTCTTCTCCTAGGCGATTTTTAACCCCTCTCGTAAACCCAACAGTTCAGCCAAAGTGATTGTGATCTCCCCTAGCTTCATCGAATAACCCCATAACCAGTTGCCGTGTTCATCTCTAGCGAGCCCCCCGCCGCTGCAAGTTTTGTGTGTCCGAAAAAGCTACCATCCGTGTTGAGCTTAACCCACCCGGGCGATGGTTTACTCCACTTCATTTGAGGTCTACTCTTGCTGAGTAAAGAGGTCTTCATCTCCATCCTATCCATATCCGTTGCTAAAAGCACAGCATTCCGGACTATTATGTGTGCGGGTTCACTTTTGTGTTGATATTCGAACATGTTTCTCGATTCCCATATGTTCCAAATCGTGGCTAAAAAGATATTCCGCCAACCGCAGTCAATGTAAGCTTGATGCCGAAACTGTTTTTTAGTCAGTTTTTTCACCCAATCATCATCTCCTATACTGTAGAATTCAGTCAAGTCAGCTGCATGAAGCACCTTCTCCCAAACCCTCTTAGCTACGATGCAATCACGCAGGACATGAAGAATGTCCTCTCTCAGCGAAGCGCAGCGCCTGCAATCAGCCTCCTCCCCTATATGCCGATCGTGTCTCAGAGAGTTTGTCATTAGGCTGCCATGTTGAATCAGCCAAATGAAAGTCTTTAGTTTAGATGGTATCTTCATTTTCCAAAATCAACCCCAATTGTTTTGCCCGATATCCATATTAACGAAGCATTTCGTAAGCACTCCTGCAAGAGAAAAGACCATTGCTGCTGCTCGACCATATAAGTTTATCTCTGTGGTTCCGGTCTAAGGGAATTGGAGTAGCCCGTATCGCACACTCAACTTCCGATGACAGTCTTGTTTGGAGGCATTCCAAATTCTAGCGTCCATCATCACTAATCAGCGCTGCAACAGACTTATATTCATCATCACGATGAATCTCGTTCCTCAATTGGTCCTGTAGCTTCTCTGTAGCGCACCATAGGTCATCCCAAATTGAGATTGCGCTCCCATCACCAATTCTTTATCCGAAGCCCTTCTCTACCATTTTGGTGTTTTTCACCAAACCCTTCCAAGTGCGGGAAGCAGTGGTTGGTGGCTTTTGCGCCAAGATATCATCACCTTTGAGATACTTTGCTTCAAAGATGCGTCTCCATACACTTTAACCCCTCGTTGCCACTTTCCATCCCACCTTAGCTAGCATAGCAACATTATTTTTCCTTGCTTCCCATATTCCCAACCCACCTAGATGTTTATTGTTGGTCACCTTACTCCAACTAACCAGATGCGTCTTCATTTTGGTGATATCCGAGGACCATATAAAGTCTCGGTTGATTCTATCTAACCGATCACAGATTGAACTCGAAAGCCAATTTGAGTGCATTTGATAGACAGGGATTGAGGTAGTCACCGATTGCACCGAAGTCATACGCCCGACCAAGCTCAGTGTTTTGGCTTTCCGGTTTGCTAGTCTGTTTTCAACCCTCTCCATAAGATTCGCAAAACGCTCCTTCTGTTTGATACCATGGCCCAAACACACACCAAGGTATTTGCCCAGCTCCCTCGTTTCAACCAAGCCAACCAAATCAGTAACTTCATGTTTAACCGTAAGAGGGACTTTATTTCAAAAGAAAGCTTTCAATTTTGACAAATTCACCTTGAGGCCCGAAACCTCACAAAATTGGGACAAAATATTATGAATGATAGCCGGGTTCTGGACATTCGCTCTAGCTGGGAGAATGATATGATCAACGAAGAGCAAGTGGGAGATTTTCGGTCCATCCCGGCACACTGGAATAGGCTCCCAAAGGCCATCTTGAACCGTCTCTTCTATCAGGTATAAAAGGCATTCAATGCAAAGTACAAAGAGATACGGAGATATGGGATCCCCTTGCCGAATACCACATGTCGGAATAATCTCATTTGTCAGTTCCCCATTCCATAATATTCGAGGTTGGACACATCTCACACAGCTCATGATGAGATTAATAATCATATCCGGAAAGCCAAAGAAAACCAAAGTATCTTGGAGAAAATTCCAATTTACCTTATGTAAGCCTTCTCGAGGTCTATCTTGAATATCATGCCACTGGTTTTGCTATGAGAGTGCTGGATTGTGTGGAGCAGTTCCTGAAGGGTGAGGATGTTATCATGTGTGCTCCTCCCCGAGATAAATGAGCTTTGATACGGACTTATGAGACTTGAAATTACCGGCTTGATCCGGAGTACCAATATTTTTTTGAGGAACTTAAGAATAACATTGCATAATGCGATTGGACGAAACTCACTAGCGTCCTTGGGGTTTTTGGATTTGGGGATCAAACAGATGAAAGCTTTACCCATTTCGTCATAAACCTTGCCATTGTTGAAGCACTCCACGATGAGTTTGTGGACTGATTTCCCCACCGTCTCCCAATATCTTTGATAGAAGTAAGCTTGAAAACCATCCGGTCCCGGCGCTTTATACGGATTCATAGAATTCAACACCCCCTTAATCTCATCCATTGAGTAATCTTGGTTGCAGTCTCATCGGAGAAAAAGGTGTAAATGTGCTCCTGCATCCTTTCCTTATCCGAAGTCCATTCACCATCCACTTTGAGTGTAACTATTTTGTTTCGCTTTCTCCAACTAATAGTAGAGAGATGAAAGAATTTTGTATTCTTATCACCCCAAGAGAGCCAGTCCACACGTGATTTCTGGAACCAAAGTATCTCCTCCTGCTCAAGAATAAGATTATATTCTTCTAAAAGTTCCATTTCAAGCCTGCGTAGGTGGGGATGTAATTGTTCCCGTGGGATCTTTTGAATACCTTCGATTCTATCCATGATATCTTTCTTCCTCCCAAAAATATTACCGAAAATTTCTCGGTTCCATATCTTCAGAATCGGTGGAAGTCTTTCAAGGTTGAGGAGAGCACTATTGTCGTTTGCCCAGCTCTTCTCAATTACTTCTTTGTAGCCTGGGTTGGTATTCCAAGCTATCTCAAATCGGAAAGGTTTGTTTTGTACTCCTTCAACTAAACCCTCAGTACTAAGCAGAAGAGGATTGTGATCCGAGTGAACCCGGGACAACACTGGGATTGAATGATTAAGGAAAGCCAGTGCCCACCCCGAATTCGCAAGGGCCCGATCAAGACGTTCTCGGACATGCACTCCACCAGTAACATTTCCCAACCAAGTAAACTTTGGTCCAGCCGAATCCAAATCCATCACACTACATCTCTCAAGATTGTTACGGAATCTATCACATCGCCTCCTGCAAGCCATATTATCTCCACTTTTCTCGCTAAGAGCTAGTATATCGTTGAAGTCCCACATTAAAACCCACGACATATTGTGTAAATTACCAAAGGTAGCCAAGGACTCCCATAATTCCTCTCTTCGCCTCGCGTATACCCCAGAGAGAACCCAATCATTTCCCACTGTTGGTTTAATCAAGGTATGAACTGCCTGATGATTTGCACCCAAAATATCCAAATTAACATTATTTTCATCCCAGAGTACCCACACACCCCCCTTCCCGGCCAATCGTGGGTGCTCGGTATGTATTCGGAAATACCAGATTATTTATAATGTTATCCGCCCGATTGTCCGAGACCTTTGTCTCAAGAAGAAACACAACATCTGGATGGTGGATTCGGATCATCTCTCTAAAATGACGTCTAAAATCGTCGTTTTCTATTCCCATGCAATTCCATGTGACGCACTTCATTAAAATAAGACTGGAAGAAGAAACCAAACTGGGGTCAACCCCTGTTATCGCCAACATCTGTGGCCCCATCTTTCTCTATATCCATGGAGATACCTCCCCCATCCGAGATGCTATTTTTCAGATTTCCGTCACCCGGGTCCGGCTCCAGTGCAAAGGTGGAACCGAACTCATTGTCCTCCATCTGAGATGAATAATGATAGTCGGTTCCTGTAGGGGTATGATGTTCCTGGTATTGATACGTGTCATGAGAGGAACTTGTTTGCCAACGTTCTAGTGGAATCCTCCTTCTACCAATTTGTCCATTGTTGTTGGGCCTCTCCATGTTGGACACCTCAGAGCTTGGAATATCTACTATCGGGTTGTGGTATGATCGGATTGGGTTCTGGATCTTCAGGTTAGTCCTATCTCTGAGTGGTGGTCGGGCTCTAGATGGCGATTTCGGATTTGGGTTACGGTGTTGTGGGGCTGGCTCAATTATCGGCCCATCTTCCCTAACATTAACATATTTCCTCCTTTCTCTATTCTTCCCCACGTTATTTTTCACGTGCATGTTATCTTTGGAAATCACTGGATTATCTTCTATCTGTTCCATGATCGTCTCGTTCACCAATTCCATATCCCTGTCTTCACGCTGAGTTGATTCACCTTTCATGTCCGTGAAGATCTTATAATGGTTGCTCCTGTTAGGGTTTGCCCTCTCCGATGACGGACCCTTGCCGCCGCCCGATTTTGGACCCCTTCTATTCTTAGCAATCATCCAACTTCCATACGCCGGTTTGTTAGTTCGTTCCGGCGGTGCCTGAGCCGCTGCTACGTTGGCCTCCACAGGAGGCGAGTCATCTCCCTGTTTGTTATCATCTTTTTTTTCGGGACATGAATTGAGCCGATGTCTGAACCTTCCACAATGGAAGCAGATCGCGGGCATGTTCTTGTATTCTACTGGATAAAGCGTTCCGTTAACTTCAACCGCACTACACAGGGGTTTCTCTAGATCAATTTGCACGCAAGCCCGAGCATACTTGCCTTTCACGCCCCAGTAGATGTTTTTGTCCACTTTGAAGGTCGTGCCCACCGCAGCCGCGACATAGTATAGCATCTCCTCTTTATAGTATTCAATAAACATCTCTGGAGCCCGTATCAAGGTAATCGCGGTCGTAATGAGATCATTCGAAGCTTGGAATTTTGGCATCCATTTTCAGAACACCAAGTAGTGTCCGGATATCACCCCTGGCCCCTTCATGAGAATGAATGAAGCCTTTTCTTTGTCCATCAGCTTCAGCACATAGCATCCATGACCCAACTCCACTAGATCAAAACTCCCTCGAAGATTCCATAACTTATCAATCCGGGTTGATAGTAAATTGACATTCACGCTGTGACCCAGAATTCTAAGGATCAAAGTATCCTTCCACACTGCACAAAGGACTTGCGATAGTCGTCGTCAATCACAATATGCGGATAGGGGTTATCCGTCGACGGCTCAATGATTTTGATCTTATCCATGTTTTCCAACACTTCTTCGCAGAATTTGATATCCTCCGAGTTCCTTCCCATCAGCGACTCGAGGTACGAGTTCTTAGGACTATTTCCTTCATGTGGTGGTGCAGGAGGATCAGTTCCATCTCCTTTCGATGGGATATCAGTCTCCGATCTGGGGGTAGCCTTGAATTTTTTGGTACTTCTTCTCATTTGGTCGAATTCCTCGCTAGAGAGAGGCGGAAAGGATTCTCTCCCTAGTTCATCCATTTAAAAAATATCATCAATGTTTAATAGCGCAAATACATTTAATATAGACGATAACATTCTCTATAATTGATAAATTGTCATTCTCACTTTTAAACTGACTAGTAACGACATTGATTTAATCACTTTCAAAGACAATCTTACACCACCCGAAAAGCCTGGCTAAACGGATAGTCAAGGGCTGAGTTAGTTAAAAAAATTTATTAATAAAGGTGCTAATAAAATTTTTAAAAAATATTAATATTTTATTAATAAGTTTAAGTTAACGCATTTTGAATGAATATTAGGAAAAAAAATGTAGTAATTAATTTAATAAATAGTATGTTTTTAGTAAATATTACATAATTTTATTCACTTTTTATATTTATTTTTAAGTCAATGTCTGAATTTTTCTAATTTGTTTCGAATTTGAACAGTTGACGACCTAATTCATTTTTTAACGTCAGAAATCGACAAGAGCAGCAACCAAACTAAGTCAATTCCGATTTAAGCTCGTCTGAATAACAATCCCAGATCCTCTTTTCTAATTACATATGTTGGCCATATCTGACCAAACCATCAATGAGGGAGTTACACTCCCATCTATATACTGAAGCTTACAACTCCAAGGTTTGCAGATAAGCTTGCGCTAATCCTTTATAATGTGTCCTAGTGGGTGTTCCTCAATTGATGCTTCGTTAAAACTTCAAAACATCTTAGCATCACATTCCACTTCGGTCATTCTGATCCGTCTTTCCCTCGCGGTATTAAGACCTACGTGCAAGCCCAAGAGTTCCGCGGTGAGTATGCCTTTAACTTTCAGTTTCATGGAAAAACTAGTGATCCATTGACCTTCCTAAACCCTAATAACACCCCTGGCCGACGTTGTACCACTCGCGCCGAAGTAGCTGTTGGAAAAATGAGTTAAAAAACGCAGCGAAAATTTAAATTTTTTTCCAAAATAAGATCATTGTCTTGTAATTCTCATACTGTATCATATGATGTTTAGAAACTCACATAAGTAGAAGCTTTCATGTGATGTCAATGTTGTCTATTGGACACTCTTCGTACGAAGAGTCCCTCAAACAGCCTTCGATAGATCCCAAAGCAGTGATCCTCTAAAGCATATCCACACCAGTCGCATAACATGATCAAGCTAGAGAGTCGCTAAAGCGTATCCACACCAGTCGCATAACACGATCAAGCTAGAGAGAATGCTACTTCATTGGCTTGTGTTTTGGCTAGGATATTTTGCTTCGAAATTTCTTTTATTTTTCTAAAAAACTTAACGCTTCTTGTACGTTGGTCTAAAGAACGAGAAAGCACCTCCACTAGTATTTATCTAGTGGAGCTCGAGCTCCATAGGGTTTTCCTAACCCTAATGGACTTTGTTTTCTTGCTCATTAATTAACAAATTTAATTGGAAAAATAAGTTCTTAACTTATTCTCCAAGTCTAGCAAGAATCAACTTTCTCTCTCTTACAATAGGAAGTTTAACTTTTCAACTTTCTTAAAGTTAAAAGTCAATAGTCAATAAATAACTTAATTCATAATTATTTACTTATTGGGTTAAGCTTTATTTGAGAAATATTGTCTTAAAAATTAATTCAAAATTAATTAAAGGACTTAAATTAATTAATTCTAGAAAAGAATTCAATTCACACGTTTATGGGCCACGCATAGGCCATGTGTACAAGACACGTGGCACCCACGTGTGCTTGACGCGTGGCTTTGGCCTTATTTCTTTGCCCATATTAATCAACTATTTTGATCCATCTGTGACACCCCGACTTTCTGGATGAGCAGGTATGACGTATGTGTATAATTTAATTATTAATTATGTGAATTATTAATTGTTTAACCTCGTTTCTTCTTCTTTCTTAACTCTTATATTTGAATTACTTGAATTCTTTGAACGTTTAAGAACCTTTGAGTTGCATGCTTTGTTTATGTTCGATCCGTGATCGAAATTACGTGTCGTTTTGATATGTTAGAGTTTATGAGTTATGAACTTGGTTTTGTGTTTGGGTTGTGTTTTTGAGTTTGCATGTTGGGTTTTTAGAGGTTTGGTTGCATTGAACCCGAGGGAGGCTTAAACGTTTTCAATGCACCTTGGGTTCCGGGTTGCATATTTTGAGCTCGGGGATTCGAATTCAAATTCCGTCACCACCATTGAGCTCATTTCGATGATTTGGACAATGAAACAATCATTGCATTTTTCTAAACTCGTTTGGTACCCCGTATTCATCCCGAGAATTTACCTTGCGCCTATATGACATATTTGACCTAATTTGCACTTTAGTCCCTCAAGTCTTGACCAATTTCATCCAAAATTAAGCCAATACTTTCCCAACTCATAACACTACCTAATACACCCTCACTACCCTTTAGACATAAGAAAAGAAAGGGTTTATGCATCAGCTCTTGGAGAGAAAAGAGAAATCCCGCCACTTTACCCCCTTTGAAGAATTTGAGCTCATTTCTTCCATTTCTTTCATCCTCTTCACAAGGTAAGCTCATATTCATGTCTAGCATCCATATGTGGTTGCTTTCATCCATGGAAATCAGATTTTGAGCATGGTTTGATGGGATTTTGGGGGTTGAGATTGAATAGCTAGGGCTTGGGCATATCTTTGCATTCAATGGATGGCTTCTTGTTTTGAAGTCATATTTGTGATCCTTGTTGCTTCATTAATGCTGTTATGGACTTGTATTGAAAGCTTGGTGCTTGGTTGTTGAGTTTCCATTAATGCTTTTGTGGTTTTCCTTCAAGTTTTCTTGGGTTTGGAGTTGTTTTCTTAGCTTTCTTCTTTGATCTTTAATTGTATGATTTTTTGGAGATGCTTGGTGTGGCCTTTTGTTGCATTTTGAGCCTTGGTTTATTGCTGATGATTTTACCCTTTAATCCCCTATTTTGTCTTGGTGAAATAACATTGCTGCTGCTATTTTTTTAGATGAAGGCAGGCCAACACGGCCTTGTCAAATTTTGCCTTAAAACGGACACGGCCGTGTTGTGATTTCGAATTTTCGGAAATGGCCTTACACGGCCGTGTCATTCTTGTACTAGATTATGACACGGCCGTGTTGTATCTTCGAACTTGGGCAAAAATTGTTGCAAAAATAGGGCACGACCGTGTCCAATCCAAGAGGTTTTATGACACGGCCGTGTCCTGTGAGAGTTGCGGCAGGGTCATTTCATTTTATATTTTCGGTGCTTTTCGTTGCCTTTTCTTGCTTCTTTTATGACTCCTAAGTGTTTTTAACTTGTTGTATTATGTGCTACGTGTCTTATATTGAGATTTTGGCTTGATTTTATATGAAGTTTCCGAGATATGATTGAATGCGTTTTAAGTGATACGTTCAAGCATTCCATATGCATTCATTGCATCCATAAGCATTGACAGCATCTATTTGGTTCATATTCGAGTCTAATTCTTGGGTATTATGTTTGTATGTCATAGAGCCATCCCAGGACGTCGTTGAGCCCGAGTCTTAGGTGTTGGTTTGCTCCTTTTGGTTCCGGTTCTCTACCGCTTTTGTCACAAGGTGAGGTTTAGGATCTTTTGTACTAGTTAACGACCTATGGCCCTAATGTGTTGATTTCTATCCCGCATGCGAGTATATATCTTATATGTTCCTATCTCTAAGTGTGTTTAAGATATGATTATGGTCTTGTGAATACTCTTAAGGGCTTTTATGAAATGATATACGTATGAGCATAAGTAAGCTTAAGTTTCTTTAAATTTGGTACGTTTAAGTTAAGGCTGTTGCGAGGTCAGGCCTGAAATATGAGAATTGGTTATGGTAAGTAAGTTGGGCCCCAGAAATTGTGGGTAAGGACACTCGGTACGACAAGGCCGTCGGGATAAGCCTGTGCATGGTTACCATTCGTAGTACCACATGCGAATCCTGGAGGTTGATGAGGCGTGTTGTTCCGAGTACGTTGTGGATTCGCT
>JBBMKE010315468.1:0-13547 GCA_037834125.1 Lippia alba | reverse complement strand
GAGAGGGATCAGTCCAAACAACTTGACTGAGTGAGGGGGCTTAACTGACTGACACTATACATAATAGGGAGCAGAGCGCATATCAAAACCAAGATTATGAACCGGGATTAGGATTTTGCACACCAAAACCAATTTTAAACAAAACTTAATTTATACATAAACTTTTTCAAAACAAAATTTAACTTATTCAGAAACGTATCTTAACTTATTGTAAATCAGACCTAGCATAATAAAGCGTAAAGAAAACTCCTATCCCGTTTCATAATCAACGTAACATAACTGAACATATACCCGGCGAGTACGGGTCTCCCCAAACTTCCATAACATAACAGAAACAGAACATATTAGAAAACAATCCCACCTCCTTCAGTGATGGAAGGGTTGGCCAACCCTAACCATCCGGACAGAACGAGGGGAGCATAAAGACTCAAACCCTCAGGTTTCCATCGTCCAACCAAACCTCTTGGTGGACTCCGAGTTATTCCTATTAGAGTGGAGACTGCGCTCAGGTTTATCCCGACGGCCCATTGTCGTTCCGGGATTCCTGACTCACAGACTCCGGGGCCCATCAGAACTTATCGTAATAGAATTCCCTTATTTCATGGCATAACTCGCTTAACAGACTTAACTTAACTTAACATAAAACTTACATACCTGACCGAGCATACCATACCTTGCAACTTAGCATATGTTATAACGTACCTCTCGGTGTCATCCAAATCCAAAGCTGCCACGAAGTCACACGGTTTGGAGCATAGCCTCATCGCAAAACATTTCAAGCTTACATACGCTCGTACATATAGTTTCAAAACCTTTCAACATATGACAAATCCATACACATATTGTATAAACACATATCTATTATATAAATATAATAGAATAATCGCATGCGGGCCTGAAAACGAGCACATAGGGTTGTAGGTCGCTTTAACTAATACAAAAATCCTAAAACCTCACCTCAAAGAATGTAGAGTCTGGAGTGTGTAGGGCCAAACACTCAACCCTCGAAACCCGAACAGCTGACAGACACTCCCCGAAGAACCCGTGAATGACTGAGTACACCAAAAGCAAGACTCAGACTCAAACCACAACCAACATTGCCGTCGTCGAGTTGAGCAACTTTTGTAAAGGGGCCAAGGTCAGAAAACCGTCGGAAGAGCTCCAAATCGCGGCCCAAAGCCGTGCCACCTTCGTCTTGCCGGAAACGCCACCACCGCTGTGATTTGACCTGATTTGATGCCGAAAATGGAACCAGGACGTCGAAGAATATCGAAAACCACCAAGCCTCGCCGGAAAAACTCGCCGGAACGGCGAGTTCATCGCCGCCACAGTACCGCCGCCGACTGTCGGAACTTTCAGGCGGCGTGTGAGGCGCTGTCGTTGGCCCAATGGTTGTGCCTCCATGTCGGATGGTTGCGCAAGAGAGTCCCCCGTCGAGTGTGGGGGCGCGTGACATCCACCGGCTGCCGGAAGCCTCCCAAAATCGCCGACGAAGTCGCGGTAGTTGGGTTGTCTCGCCGCCGCGCCTGCAACTCCAATTTTCTCCGCCATCGCCGCGTTTCAGGCCACGATTCTTGTACGGTTGAGTCGGCGTCGTCGAGAGGGTCAAGTTTCACTATTTGTTCGTCGAAAACCGTTGAGAAACGAACGAGATTGGGTTGTGTATGTTTTCACACACTCGGGTATGTGTGGTGCGCCTGTATTCGAGTAGAGAGAGAGAGAGCTGAGAGGAGAGAGACTGCGTGCCGTGTTATGATTGGTCGATCGGGGATTTTCGAATATTTGATCCGAATTCGAATGAGTAAAACGGCCGCAGAACGAGTAAACGAAGTCAGAATCAGGCAAACTTAGAGTCTATGGACTCCTTTCGTCGCCCCGGATAAGCTGGAGGGGTCAAAAGGGTCGGACTCTCGTCCGAACGAAAAATGACCAAAAGACCCCTAGAAGAGAAAATTGCAAAAAGGGCCCTAAACTCTTAAAGAGTTAGAATTAGGGCCCTGCAAGGAACGAAGTCACGGAAAAAGGCAAGAAAGTAACATGAAAAAGTAAATTAAACAATTAAAGCACACAAAGAAATCAACACGTGGGGAGTAAACAAACATTTTGATTCTCATTTGAGGAGCAAACGCAAACTTTTTTGAAATTGGGGAGTAAACAAACATTTGACCCCCATTTAGGGAGTTTTCGGAAATTTCGCGTTGATTTGAATTCAATTCTTGTAGGTTTTTTCTTTTTTTTTTTTGTTTTTTAATTATTGTTTGACCTAGGAAATACATCGGGATCCGCCAATCATGCAAAGTTTTTAACAAAGGGGATTCGGCTCATTAATCATCGTCAGTAAGTCAACAATAAGCAAACAACTTGCGTAATGGCTAACGTCGCATAAATCACTCAACATGAGGCCAAGATTTATCACTTACACAAAGAATTAATCAAATCAGCGTGTCCATAAAACTAATTATAACAATAACAAATCAAAACTAAATTGTCCACTTCAAAGTCCAAAAACATATGATATGCACGAATCACATTAAATATCATTTTAAACCATGTTCATATTTATGTTTGTGTAATGTGTTGGTACTTGGTACTATATATATAACTAATACCTGAAAATGAAGGATTATCAAAACCCCTCCTTTCTAAGATCCAATATGGCAACCACTAACAAGCAACCACTTCTTTCCCGTAAAGTCGGCGACGACGAACAGGAGGAGCCGGTGCTTTCCCTCGACGATTATCGCGCCTTGCGTTACTCAACCCATTCCTTTACTTGTTCCTTCGTCGAGGAAGGAGACGACATCCCGCCAATTACCGGCGCCAGAGTCTTCTCAAAAGCATTCACGAGAGAGTTGAGAAAGCTGTGGTACTTGGCCGGGCCCGCCATTTTCACCTCCGTTTTTCAGTACTCACTTGGCGCCATCACACAAGCCTTCGCCGGACAAGTCGGCACTCTCGATCTCGCCGCCTTCTCCATCCAGAACTCTGTCATCGCCGGTTTATCATATGGCATCATGGTATGTATGTAAGAAATTCATTTTCGAAATTTATGGCATCACAGTATATATATGACTATTTTTTCAACTTTTTATTCAAACAGCTGGGGATGGGCAGCGCGTTAGAAACGCTGTGCGGGCAAGCGTATGGTGCTGGACAGGTCGAAATGCTGGGCGTTTATATGCAGAGATCGTGGGTCATTCTTCTCGCCACCGCCTTTCTCCTCACTGTTCTCTACATTTTCGCTACGCCATTTCTGCTACTGATCGGACAAACGGAGGATATATCGAGGACAGCAGGAAAATTCGCGCTCTGGATGATTCCTCAACTGTACGCCTACGCATTGAATTTTCCAATCTCCAAGTTTCTGCAGGCGCAGAGCAAGATCATGGCGATGGCCTGGATTTCAGTTGTGGCATTGGTGCTGCATGTGGCTTTGAGCTGGCTTCTGATGCTGAAACTCGGGTGGGGGATGGCCGGAGGCGCGGCGGTGCTGAACCTGTCGTGGTGGTTCATAGTGGCGGCGCAGCTGGTTTATATATTCGCCGGCACGTGTGGGAGGGCTTGGTCGGGGTTTTCTTGGCGGGCGTTTCAGAATCTATGGGGGTTTCTCAGACTGTCTCTTGCATCAGCGGTGATGTTGTGGTGAGTAAAATCTGAATATTTTTGATCGAGTTGAAGTGATTTTAATTTATTTTAATTTTTTTGGAAAAAAATATACTGTTTTTATCTAATATTAATGTTAGATATTATTTGGTATATAAAATGAAAGTTTAGATCAATTATAATAACACATATAAATTTTGACCTATTTCTTTAGGTATTATATTAATAGTTTTTTCTTGGAGAAACATGACGATTCATAATGAATAAAAACTGTAAATTTAATATTATTTTGTAGGTTGTCGATTTTTTTTTTTTTCCCGGTTTCTCTGTTTTCTCTCTTCAATGGTCCGCCTCTTTTCTCCTCATTCTCTTGTCCTATTTTAACCTGAGTTTTGTATCATTCAACTTCTCCTACGTACTTTCTCTTATTTTTTAGATTTATCCTAAATATATTCTTATTTCTTTAGTTTTTCTAATGTGTTCGCCACTTTATGAGAGCCCTCACCTTTCTTTCATCTACTCAGTTCGCTCTATTCGTGAACTGACTATCCGAGCAACTGCTGGGCCTAAGCCCTTCCCAACAGTAATGAAAAATAATTTAAATTGTAACGTATAAATTAAATAAAATATGATATTGGCTGCATATAATAAGTCAAGATTAAATGAATTATTCATTATGAATTGTGTTATATGTGCTCCATTTCTCCACGTTGATCGGATATACCATAAAAGTATAAAACATAAAATTTTAATCTATGCCAAGTCCGACCAATTCCATTATAGGTGTAAATCACTTGTATTCTTACAGTATTTGATTTAATGGAATCAAATTCGATGATTTTAAATGAATGGACACAATTAAATGAATGTGCATTATATATATATATTTCAAAATTTTATGTAGTTAATATTTTGCTCCTAATTATTTTGCCATAAACTAGTAATTATGTGTGGTTTATCGCTTTTGAGTTATAATGTAGAAACTCAATTTTGCCGTGCTAGTTTTTTTTTGTTGGATATTCTCATCAAACACATGTCATGTGATTAATTTAAACAAAATATAGTATCGTTTTGTCATCTATATATTATCAAATCCGTTTTTAAACATAATAATTTTTTATCAGTACTTTATATAATGTTGATTGATGGTATTTGACAGCTTGGAAATTTGGTATTTCACGGTATTAATCCTGTTCTCTGGCTATTTGAAGAATGCAGAAGTTGCTGTCGATTCTCTGTCCGTATGGTAATTAACACTCATCATTTTATTTCGTTATAACTTATCGACTCATTTGCAAAAGATTCTGCTGATCTAAACTTGTCCTTAATGGTCAATACTTCCCACCATTTTATTGGTATTGGATTTTCTAGTTCATTAATTATGTGTATCATCACTTTGCAGCATAAATATTCTGGGTTGGACAGTCATGGTAGCCATTGGATTCAATGCAGCAATAAGGTACAGCATCACAAAGAACTATACTAAATTACATGTTATTACACTTGTATGTAAATAATATAATTATCCGTGATTCCATGTAATTTTATGGACCTCAATTAATAATGAATTAATGAATTAATATGTATGGGCAGTGTAAGAGTGTCTAATGAATTGGGAGCAGATCATCCAAGAACGGCTAAATTCTCCGTACTGGTGGTGATAATATCTTCCTTCTTCGTTGGGTTCTTGATCTCCATCGTTCTTCTCATCTTCCAGAAACAGTATCCTTCATTGTTTTCGAACGACTTAGAAGTCAAAGAAATTGTATATCAGCTCACACCTCTGCTAGCCTTCAGCATTGTCGTCAACGCTGTTCAGCCTGCTCTCTCTGGTAAGGGAAATTTTTTGTAAAACGGATCGTAACTTGTATTGAATGAATCTCTGAGAAAATAGAAGGTCAAAGGGCACTTGTAAAATAATGATTAATTCCCTATCGAATTAAGTCATTGTAAATTTGTTCGGCTTCTATAATGAATGAGCGGAGTCCTCAATAAAAACTCCACCGTCCGTCTTGGGCCGGTTTTGGGGGGAGGGGGCGGGGGGAAAGAGTGCTTAGAAAGACTGACTCGAAGCTTATGATCATATGTTGTAATTTACAAATGGGGCAATTTTGTTGGTGGTGCAGGAGTGGCTATTGGAGCTGGATGGCAAGCATTAGTTGCCTATGTGAACATTGGATGCTACTATTTATTTGGCATTCCTTTGGGTCTAATATTTGCCTATGCACTCGACATGGGTGTCAAAGTAAGTCTTCATTTTGCGGCTAATTAATTTGGAAATGTTTAATTTTGACTTTTAATATATATATTTATGGAGTATTTATTGTTGGCAATGCATTAATCTTCAGGGTATATGGTATGGAATGGTATCAGGAACAGTCCTACAAACTCTCATTATCTTTATGATTGTTTACCGAACCAATTGGAATAAAGAGGTACCAATAACTGATGACTTTCATTGTCTAATTATCATGGATTTTTTTTTTTTAATGGTGTGGTATTGAATATTATGTTGGATATTTATCAAATAAAAATTGGGAAAATTACATTCAAGTACCCTGAGGTTTGGCCTAATTACATCATAGTCCCTATTCTTTCAATAATTATATATGAACCCCTAAAAACACTGTTTTCATTACATATGAACCCCTTAACAAGGACTGATTTGTAATTAAAACAGTGTTTTTAGGGGTTCATATATAATTATTGAAAGAATAGGGACTAGGATGTAATTAGGCCAAACCTGAGGGTACCTGTATGTAATTTTCCCATAAAAATTTTAAGAAAAAAAGTTTTATAAAAATATTCGTACCGTATCTTATCGGTATTTTTGTACACGTGCATTATAACTTCTCTTCATATATATAGTTTTTCCACAACTAATCTGGAATCTTCACCTCTTGGATCTTTCCGAATGTTTTCAGTTTGGTCTACTATTACTTTTTCACAAACTCTCAAAACAACACTGATTCTCTATTAAAAATTTGGTCTTATAAGGTAAATTAGAAAATTTTAAGTATATCTAATTATGAATAAGCTACAAGCATTTAAAATAAATTTTTGGCTTATAGATCTAGTGTCTAATTATATTTGTAAATAATTTCTAATTTATTTAGTCAGAAAAAATGTTTATTAATTTTATTTCTTTCTCAAATACTGAACCATATATTCTTTTTCACTTTTTTCTAAACACTTAGTTATATTTTTTACTAAAATTTTTCACAACTTTAAATCTATTTTAACTTCTCAGGCAAGAAACATGTCGTAAACACCTTCTATATTCTTAAATTATAAGACTGTCATAGTTGGGATGACGAAACGTGTATTTTAATCCCTTATTTTAACAAAATAAAAAAGAAACCCTACAAATACAAAACAAAACTTAGCAATAAGTATTTTGTGGTATATTTCAGGCTTCTGCAGCAGCTCAAAGGATCAAGCAGTGGGGAGGTGAAACGGACGATAAAGCAAACGATGTCCAAAGATAAATAATTAAAACTGTCACGAGTATCAACAATTACAAGCTTCTGGATATGAGAGTAATATATATATAGTGGCAAAATTGCGAAAATTCTGATCTAACTTTCGCTTTTAATATTTCAGTTCTCTTTGATTTTATTTTTTTAATTTTGTGCTCTAATTTAATCTTTATTTTAGTCCGGTTTGGACCCAAAATAAGATCCCCAAATTGGTCTCTGTCACTTGAATTTGACTTAATTTTACTGATGTGTACATGACTCAGTGCGCAAAGCCTCAGTAATGTTGTTCAAATTAATACAAAAAATAAAAGAAAAAAACCTCACATAAAATAACATATCAAATAAAAATTTGATAGAGCCCACAAAGATTGGTTCAAATACTGATTTTTTTCTATAGCCATGTCTCAAATTCGAATTTTACTTGTACGTATATGTTCAAATATATCAAATTAGAAAAAGTAAAAACTTAAGATTTAAAAAAAAAAAAAAAACTAGAAGAACAATATGGCAAGCAGATTAAATGGACTTCCAATGGCTTTTCCTCTTCACAACCAAAGCTTTGCTTTTTATTCGATAAGCAGCACACGTAAAGACTTTTCTCAAGAATTGCAATAGCAACAACATCATCAGAGGCATGCCAAATTCAGAACAAGGAGTCTCAAGGCTCATCAAAAGTAATTACCTTAAAATTACAGACTTACCGTCGTGACTTTGAAATCTTATCTATGAAAAGTAATGAATCTGTTCAAACTGATTTATCCAGAGCTTCTTCTCTGGCTAACCAATTAAACGTAAACCAATGGAGAAACTATATCTGAAGAAATTATTATATTGAAAGTTTTAAGAAAGTTTAACTTCAAAGTTTGAACATATTGTTGCTGCAGTTGAGGAGTCTCACTATTTATCCGACTATTCATTTGATCTAATGAGTTCTTTGTAAGCACATGAAGAGCCATTACTCAGGTCACAAGAAATAATGAGGAAAAAGACTTTCAAGTAAAGATGGAAACTTCACAAAATTGCACTGATCGTGGACATGGCAGAACTAGCTGTCATGGTAGAGGTGGATTTAGTGAAAAAGGCCAAGGAAGAGGTCCAAGTACAGGACGGTCTAATGAAAGGTCAAACAGAGAATTTGTATGTGACTATAGCAAACAAACTAGCCCCTTAGGCCGCGTTCACATCTCATGCAATGATAATGCATGTAATGTTTATGTGAGTTGGTGATACTAATCTAACCCACATTTACAGTTCATGTTATGTAGGGGTGTCAATTCCTGACCCGACCCGATAACCCGACATGACCCACCCGATAAAATATCAGGTTAGGGTTGGGCATTTTCGGATTCGGGTCAAATCGGGTCGGACCCGAAAACAACCCGGCGAAGAGAGAGAAAATCGGGTCGTGTTCGGGTTGAACCCGGATTAACCCGCTGACCCGCTGAAACAGAGCATCATAAAGAAAACCCCAACTCTTGGCCTTTTCTCATTCACGTCTTTCACGATTTTGCTCTCTCCACCAGACCACCTCCATCACAGCCATCACCTTCCCTCGTCGCCGCGTTTCCCTGCCGGAGCTCTTACCTCAATGGCACCAAACGGCGGTGGCAATTGTTGGTGCGAGTCAGTATACGACTCAGATCTAGACGAGAAAACCCTCAAATCGGTCAAGAGAAAAAGGATGAAAAATCAAAGAGCTAGATAGAAAAGATAAAGAAAGGGTTTCCAGTTTCCTTCCGAAGCCTTTACCTGTGCCTTCAAGAATCGAGACGACCGGCGACGAAAGCGAGAAGTGGTGGTGGCGGAACTCAAAAGCAGAGTTGCCAATGGGGGGTGAACATCGTTTCTTTCTTTTCTCAGTTTTTCTTTGTCTTTTTCTTTTTCCTTTTTTTTTAATTTTTTTTTTGGTGTAGCCAAGTAAATTCACAGAGAAATTACCATTGTGTCTGCACCATCTTTTGTCTTCTTCTTTTCCCTCTTTTTTTTTTTTTTAATTTTTGGTGTAGCCAAGCAAATTTGCAGAGAAATTACCATGAAAATGTAGCTTTCTTGTTTGCAGTGTCTGCACTATCTTTTGTCTTCTTCTTTTTCCTTTTTTTTATTTTTTATTTTTTATTTTTGGTGTAGCCAAGCAAATTTACTGAGAAATTACCATTAGAAAGTAGCTTTCTTGTTTATTGCGTCCGCACCAACTATCAGGTTGGGCCGGGTTGACGGGTAACCCGAAAGAAAATCAGGTCAACCCAAACCCACCCGAACCCAATATTATCAGGTTAGGGTTCATCTTTTCGGGTTCAATTCGGGTTCGGGCTGGATTCGGGTTGAGATTGTTTCTGTTACACCCCTATCTCAACCTGACCCGAACCCACCCGACCCACCCGAATTGACACCCCTAATGTTATGGGGTCATGTTTATAAAAGAAGTTGTTTACTTTGTTGATTTGTTAATGCATGACAGCCTTACGTTCCCAAATTACCCCTGCTCATTTTTAATCATTTTTCATCCCCACAAATCAATATCTTTCCATTATCGCATTCAGATTGTTCTTAAAGCATATATAAAGATCAAACTTTTCAAATAAGTCCAACAATTTTGGTCAACAAATTATATCTCAATGACTACATATTTAGTTTATGGGCCACTTTCACTAACAATACAGAAACATTGAAACCATGTAAACGATCTTCTAGAGATCCCTAAAGCATGTACTCCTAAAACGAATTCATGGTTCATGGATCACCATCCGCACAATATCCTATCAAATTGACGAGATTTGGATGGTGTAAAAAGTTAAGCATGAGAACCTCCTTTTAAGCATGAGAACCTCCACTACAAATTCTCTATTTCCTTAATGACCATTCCGATCGAGTTATAGCTGCAAAAACAAAAGCATTTTCAAATTTACAAGTTAAAATATATAGTGAGATATATAATTAAATACCTATAAGCCATGTAATCAATTCCAAATAACTGATGCAACATTATACAAGTTCCCTATTATTGCATAAAAGATCAGACATACATACAATAAAAATTACATGCGACAATTATATTATGGCAACAAAAACTCTGAGTTCACGAGATTAAAAAAAAGACAATACTGTAGTTAAATCACTATCAATAATATGTGGAACATAAATAAAACAATGTATAATTTTAAATAATGACTGACTGAGGCTAAGTTAACTATACCTATGTAACTCATTATCAATAATGATAACCATTTACGTACACTAAGTTCTAGCCAACAACAAGCCATATTATGACAAAAAAGAAAATTCACCTAACAGGTCATTAATGACAAGAACAAAGAAATTGCTGCTTAATTTTTGTAATTTGGGTCTCATTTGTAAGAACGTAGTATACTTGTCTCAATTCGTCCAAACACCACCTAGCACTCTGGTCTAAAGTTCTTGGTAGCAGTAACAAACTCACAAAATGCAAAAGTTAGTGTAGTAATATGAGTTGTAGGCTCTTATGGGATTCCTGCATCCTTCTTAGCAGCAACCCTGCTATTTATCTACAAATTATAAATTTGGTTGATAATATTAGACTAAGCATACTTAATACACTTCAAAATAATTAAAAATTGTTGGTGCAATCACATTTCAACATATGCAATACAGATTCCACCACAGATGGAAGATGAAAGCTCAAGTTTTTGAGATTATTCTCAAATTAACAACAAGGAGTTTCAAAGGAAGAATCTTGCTAAGTTCAAAATCAGCAAAATTAGAACGCACCTCACAAATTACATTATGCTATATGTACATATATTGAAGAACACACCTCACAAATTACATTCTGCTATATTGTTTATGATCTTCAAAGTAACATCCATTCCCGTGCAGATATCATGGTCCTGGAAAACTTTGTTGAATGCAGCACATCCCAGATACTCTGTAGCATAATATCGAGTTGTTACAAAACTATTAATAACAATAGGAAACTCTTTGCTCTCTTGAAATCATGTTCAGTGAATGTCTTAAATCATGAATACTTAAATACATACACATATTTATCAAAATCAAAATCAATCAAAATTTGCTTACAAACCTATTTTTCCTGTGTATAATCCTTAGCTCGAATACCTCATAATCATTTTCTTTATCATAAACCAAAAGCTCATCAGAGATAGCACCACCTTCTTCATTTGCTCCTGCAATTACATCACCGTACATAAACTCATAGTCATCATTCTTGTGACACCCGGCTCGTTCGCACGTATAGGTTTGTGCAACGTGTGAGTTTATTTTCCATAATTGTATTTATTTTCAATTTTATTTGATGCATTTATATTTTTATTCTATTGTTCTAATTAAAATATTTGAAATTATATGAAAAATGTGATTTAAATGCAAAGAATATGCTCTGAGTGGAATTATAATATGAAATTTTGAGAATTAAGAATTTATGATATACAAATTTAATCCCCAAGCATGCTAATTTCGTGAATTATGTGAAATACGTGATTTAAGGATGAAATTTATTGATTTTAAAAATGTTAGACTTAATTAAAAATTTGGGTTTAGACTAATTTGGAACTTTTTGGACTCATTCGCAAGTGAGTCATTTTATTACACTTATGTACATTTTAATTTATATCTTGGGCTACGACACTCGAATTCGAGTGCCGTCTGTGCGTTGAACTGCTTTCGACGATCCGGATGCAGTGAAATAACTTTCGTACCCTAATACGCCCCTAAGACCTATTGTGACACCCCAACCGATCAGCCGTACAGGTATGTCGTATGTATGCATTTAAATTAATTAAATATGTATTTTATATGCATCTTATAATTATTTTCAATGTTTGTTTTCATTAATTGAATTGTATGAATGATTTAATACTTATTTCTTTGAATATTTGAATTTTATTTATTTGAATATTATGCTTATTTGTTGAAATGTGTTGCGTTTGTATTCGATTTGAGATCAAAATTTTATGCCGTTTTAATATGTTGGAGTATATTGAGTTACGAACTTGTCTATGTGCTCGTTACACGTTTTCGATGTCGTTTGTTGTGGTTTTGAAGTGCTTGAAACGTTTTGGACCTAAAGGATGCTAAACGTATTTAGCGCACCTTGGGTTCCGGTAAATATATTTTAAGCTCGGGAATTCGGATTTGAATTCTGTGACCACCTTTGGACTCGTTTCGACGATTTGAGTGCAATGGAACAAGCCTTATATTTTTCTAAGCTAGTTTGGTACTCCAAAACCACCCCGAAAGTTTGTCTCACGCTTAAATGACCACCTTTCAATAATTTGCACATAAGCCCCTCATTTTTTGACCAATTACACTCAAACTTGGACCCACATCCTCCAAAATCAACCCTCTATAGACCTATGTCTTTGACCGAAATAACACAAAAATAGAAAGGAAAATTGCAGCAAACTTGGAGAAACCTCTCTTATTCCTGTCACCTTGAACCCTAGGGAGAAATTGAGCTCATTTCTTCACTTTCCTCCACCATCTTCAAGAGGTAAGCTCATTTTTGTGTTTAGCATCATTGTGTGGTCGTCTTCATCCATGATTTTCAGAATTTGACTTAGGTTTGGTATGGTTTTGATGAAGATGATGAATAGTAAGTGTTAGATTCAATTTTTGAATTCATATGCATTCTCTTGTGTTTTCTTTGGATTTGATGACTTATATGAATTCCTTATGCCTCTTTTATTGTTGTGTGAACTTGAATTGAATGCTAAGTGCTTGGTTGGTGAGATACCATTAATGAAGTTCAAGGTTTTCCCAAGTTTTTCCCTTTCTCTCTTTCGTTCATGCTTGTTGCGTTTGTGCTTGAGTTTTGGGGTGTTGTAGTGCTTCATTTGTTGCGTTTGATGCCTGGGAATGTTGCCTTTCGAACTGCTCATGCTATTTAGAGTTAAACAGGGGATTTATGTTCAATTTTTTCTGAAAGAAATGATGGGATTAAATGCTTAAATTGATCCCTTTTTCGTGCCGGTTTTGTGAGCTGCGTTATTGGTGCTTTTGCTGCGTTGTTTCCGCTGTGAGTTGCTGCCTTTGCTTTCTTTTCTTGCTGATGAGTTATGGCTACAAACAGGGGAGACTTAAGGGTTACTGCTGTTCGTTTCAGCTAGAATCTCCCCGGACGGGGAGAATTGAGTTGGAAAGTCCCCGGTCGGGGACTTCGCTACTGGAAGGATTTTTGCGGTTTCCCTGACCGGGGAAGTTTGCGAAGAAAATCTCCCCTGGAGGGGAGATGACTTGCTGCAGCATTCACTTTCCATTTTTTGCTTTCATGCATGCATGATGCAACTTTAAACCTTTTTGATGTGAATCGAAGCCCTAACCCTCGCTTGGAATATGGAGGTGGAGTTGATCATGTGGAGGACAATTCCCATGCAAGGAATCATGCAAATGAACATAATCAAGAAGCTGCACAAGATGGCAATATAACCGATTATAAGGGGCCAATTACAAGGACTAAGGCTAAGGAGTTAC
>JBBMKE010315362.1:0-13548 GCA_037834125.1 Lippia alba | reverse complement strand
GTATCGGAGACCCGATCCGACCCGATCGGATATAATTCGATCGGTTCTGGTTCTTTAGTGAAATTCGGATATCGGATCGGGTATCCGATATCCGATCAAAAATATCGGTTCGGGTTCGGATAGTATTTCACTATCCGAACTACTCGATCAGATATCCGAATTACCCGATGTATTTATTAAAAAAAACTTTTTATACATAGGTAAATGCAATATCTAGGGAAATTCTTATGTGTTTTCTCCCAAAAAATCTTACTCTCCTCCATTGTCTTCAGCCGCTGTTCAAAGGAAGAATTGCAGAAGATTCTCTTTCTAATCTTTTCATCTTCTCTTATCCGATGTTGTTGCCACCACCACCATTCGCCTGGCCATCGAGTCATTCTCTCTATTTCTCACAAATTAAATCCGAGAAGTTTACTCACCGGAGCAACCGCCGCCTGCATCAGATCTAGATCTGAGAAATCAATTCACCAGTCAACACAACATGAAATCTGGATCTAAGAAATCTACTCAACTACCATCACCATCTCCTCTAGATCTTTTCTTTTTCTCACCGGAGCAACTGCCGCCTACATCAGATCTAGATCTGAGAAATCAACTCACCAGTCAACACAACATGAAATCTGGATCTGAGAAATCTACTCAACTACCATCACCATCTCCTCTAGATCTTTTCTTTTTCTTTCTTTCTACATCCTGTATTTTTTTGCTTTTGTCTAAGAAGAAGAAGAAATAGAGAAAATGAGATCTTTTCTTTTTCTTTCTACATCTTGTATTCTTTTTCTTTTGTCTCAATTAAGAAGGAGAAGAAACAGAGAAAAAAGGATGGTGAAAGACGGGGAAGAAAATTCAAAGGCAGCAGAAGAAATTGGGAAAAGAGAAAAAAGTCGGAAAAAAAAATAAAAAGGTCGGGTAACCGAACCCGATCCGACCGGGTATCCGATAATTTCGGATACCCGACATATTCGGATCGGAACCGGGTAGCAAAAAATGCTACCCGAAATTTCGGGTACCCGACCCGATTTACTCGAAAACCAAAAAACCCAACCCGCGCCCACTCCTAGTGGCAGGCCCATGGTATATTGCAGTACAAAATTAAAAAGTTTACAAAAGGAGTTTTTATGACTAAATAAACAATCGAGCCCGCAAACATGTTGTAGCACCCCAAAAGAAGAGCACTACATCCCACGCACCATAGCCCGACATGTGTAACGAAATGAAAACTCAGCACACACCAAGCCATAGCGAACGAGAGACAAACAAAATCTCACCTAAGCTAGGTGGTCTAGACTCTAGACACTAATACAGAGCGCGCAACAAAAACGAATTCGGATGCAGAAGCAACACGATCATCATACAACCACACACACACATACAATGTAGCGCCTGAGCCCGTGATGCCTGTAACAGCCCGAAATCCCGCCCTTCGATATTGTCCGCTTTGGGTGCCAGATGCCCTGGACCAACCTTACGGTTTTACGTTTTCCTCTCTGATGCCCAGGACCAGAAAAAGGCCTCTACTCAGGGGAGGGACCTCAACCCCTTATAAGGAGGTATCTTGGCCTTCTCCAATCCGATGTGGGATATTACATAATATCATCTCAGATGCCAAAGCTCATTTGTGCTTGTTTTGATGACGTTCGATTTTCGTTTACTAGGCGTGGTGCAAATGAAACTGCCCACCTTCTTGCTCGTAATGCGGCTTCGGCCTGCGTGGGGTCTTCGGATTGTCCGTCCTTTGTTTTAGATGTGATGACTAAAGAGTCTAATTAGTCTTGTTGCTGAGGCTGGTTGTAAAAAAAAAGTATGATAATGGTATGTATAAAATTAATAATTTGTGAAACAATATAATGAAACTTCCGATTGTGAAACAATATTAAAATCAAACTTTATTTTCCAATATTTGAGTGACATAAATTTTTGTCTTATTTAATTCATTAATAAAAAATATAATTATGTTATTAAATTAAAATTTAAAAGCATGACTTTGTGTCTTTTCTTTTTGTTTTTTTTAATGACAAACTCGGAGGGATTTTCGTATTTGCCACAATGATTTTTAAAATTAAATAGTTATTATAATTTGTTAACATTAATAATAATCAATGGAAATTATATGTATTGTTAGTCAATTAAATAAGATAATGATACATATTAAATTAGTAATAGTAAGTTATATATATTATAATCAAACTTTCGTTAAATATTTCAAACGATATTATTGTAGATGTTTGTTTTCATTTAAGTTGAAATCAAACTTTATCTTCCAATATTTGAGCGATATTAATTTTTTTATTAAATTCGTTAATAAAAAAAATATTGTATTATTAAATTAAAAATTTTAAAGCATGATTTTGTGTCTTTCTTTTTTTAATTACTTAATAGAACCCTAATGGACGTAAGAAACCACAAGCGATTCTCAAAAGTTAGCGATTAAAATGTAATTTTTCGATTTGGATTGATTGTAATTAAATTTAAATGTATGGTAGTTCGATGTAATTAAATCTAAATAAAATTGTAAACACATATACTATATATATACACGTAATAAATGATATATATATATGTATATATATATGTGTGTATATATATGCATACATATGTGTATATATATATATATGCATGTATATATAATTAATTAATTAAACATATAATAACTATTTTATAAATGGATATTCAAGTCCTATAATAAAATCTAGAGAAATTAGTCTTCAAACCCATTTAGAATTCTAAACATGTAGTCCATTGCTACATGACACAAAAAATTGAGGCAGCAGGAAATCTAAAAGATTATAAAAGTAGGAAAAGAACAAATATGAAAATAATTGTTTAGAAGACCAAAAAAGTTGGAGGAGGAAACATTTTCTAGGTAGGAACGGTACCAAACATAGAGGGTAGTGGTCCAAACAAGACATCTCTCATTCAAATACAAATGCTAAATATATAACATTGCGAATTAGAAATTAATTCTCCACGCCTCATAATTAATTATTCATTTAGATAAATATGTAATCATGGTGTTGTAATAATAATAGTAATCTTAGTTGGTTCCCGAGGACAGATTTGCGACAAGGTGCAAGGTTCGATTCCCATAGGCTGTAGTGTGAGAGCTTTATTCTTGAATTCAATATGGACTTTGAAGGTGGGCTCCTTATAGACCTAGTGAGGAACACACCTCTCCCTTAACGAGCCGCTGAGTACCTAATTTACTTCCTTCCACTTATTTCGTCGGCTGGGGTGTAGGAGACCCTTAGGATTGGAGATTCAACCTTTTGCGACAAATAATCTTATTTTATAGCTTTATAAATTGGAGTCGCCTCCCACAACTAAAGATGGGTTGCGGAGCTGCACCAATAGGGGATATAAGCAATTATGGTATTTATGGAAGCCTTTTATCCTCGTTTCTAATCTACTTATATTTTTAAAAATATTATTTTATCGTATTGTATTATGATAGATCCTAGTATTGGATATAATGACTTATTTCTCAAATGAAAATTTTCGAAAATCATATCCATCCTATATCATAACAATATTGCTGCATCTGTATCCGTATATCACACACTCATGCATTAATTGGATTTTTTAAACAGTGGTGTATAATTGGGAATAATAGATCATATGATAGAAGTATTTATTTAGAAAGGGTTGTCTACTTGTCTTACTTTCCAGAAAGCTGAGAAATTTCTAGGGTGTTTCCAATTAATATAAAATAAGCTAACAATACTACGAACACAAATAATTCAATATGAGGATGTGTGTGCATACATGTGCCCTTGTAAGCAGACTGGAAACTACGTACAACATAAATAACCTGAAAATTCCTTATTAGTTAGAACAAGAATTAACACCTACCCTTCTTTATAATGTTCTAAGTCGGAAATTATTACAGTGGAAGAGTATTAGCTAGTTCATTAATTGATTGAACTTACTTTTGTATAACAAACATATGCAACCACAAAGTGGCGTATATTAACATTTTAACGCTATATTAGTTTGATTAAAGATATTATGTTCCAGTTTTTGTTACACAACTATTATTAATAAAAAAAATTATATCTAATGAGTCGATCTGCCTCCAATCATATATTAATAGGTTATAGAACAAAAAATAACCTAACCTATGCATAATCTTTATCTATCATCCTGGGTAAATGCTAGATGATATGTTAGCAAAATATTCATAAATTACGATACATTATTATTGTATCCGAGCTTAGCTGTAGAATTAAAATTTAAAATTCTGTAACTCCTACAAAAAAGTACAATCTAATCCCAAACACAATATATTATATATATATAAATTACGATACATTATTATTGTATCCGAGCTTAGCTGTAGAATTAAAATTTAGAATTCTGTAACTCCTACAAAAAAGTACAATCTAATCCCAAACACAATAATATTTTGCTATATATATATATATATATATATATATATATATGTTCAAATAACTGATTCACAAAAGGGAAATTGTTTATTTCATCCGGCCGATTTGTACGATGTGAAATATTTAGACCTATTTTTGGGAAATGACAATTTGAATCCCTTGATTTTGGATTGGCTGAAATTAGAGGACACATACTTACCGGAAATCTAATTTTATTTTCCACATCATGCCGGAAACACACCACATCGTCCACGTTGGCATTAATCTTGACACCTAGTATAATTTGTAAGCATAACTTGAAAAGAACCAGAACAGCTGCTAAATATGCGTCCTGGGTTTTCATTCGTCCACGAAGTATGAGTAACAGAGCGCCGTCCACAGTAACAACCTCGTCGGCTTCAATTTTAGACATTTGCAATTGAGTTTTTGTGGGATGGATAAAGAACCCTAATTTCCTTTTTTACAATGGCTGCCGATATATTTTGGGGGCAAAATTCCCTCCAATATAAGAAACAATTAACGAGGCAAAGGCCATGTCACACGTTTTCTGATAAAAATAAGAAAAAAAATTGACTAAACTATTTTTGCATATGTGGCACAAATGCTTACAAGTTAATACTAGGTGTCAAGATTAATGCCAACGTGGATGATGAAGTGTGTTTCCGGCATGACGCGGAAAATAAAATTGGATTTCCAGTAAGCATGTGTCCTCTAATTTCAGCCGATCCAAAATCAATGGATTCAAATTGCCATTTCCCAAAAATAGGTCCAGAGATTTCGTATCGTACAAATCGGCTGGATGAAATTAACAATTTGCCCACAAAGACAAATTATACTCTGGACTACTCAACTAAAAGTTTATATATGCACGTCTGTTTCCAAATCTAACTTAATTTATATTTCTAGTTGAATTTGATCACTATTTGCGGATAATGCTAACGCAAACCTAATTTAGTCAAATTTGTGTAATGAAAGAACGATGAAGAGGTTAGAAAAATTATCAATCAAAAAATAAATATAATATATTTACTATTATAAAAGGTTGGTTCGATCAAATTGGATCTGAACTAAAATTTTTCACTATTTTCGCCGCTGAGATAGATGCAAATTCGAAAACTCTACTAAGACTAAATATAGCGACAAAACCATTAATTTAGGCCACTCAATGATAAATTATACATAACACACAATTACACGTTCGCACCACATTAATTAAATTTCATTCTAATAATTTATCACAGCAAATACGGAATCCTGTCCTAATCGTTATCCCTAATCAAAACCTTTCTTCTAAATTTCTAAACATGTCACAATTCTAGTTCCCCCACCCCCTTTATAAGGAGGCACACCCCCCTTTGTATTTCTCCCACAAACTCGCACCCCCTCGCCCCCGCCCCCACACATATACACACAGTGAACGTGAAAAAAATGGAGCATTACAAGAATTTGACGAGTTTGAGTGGCAATATGCTGTCATCTCAGTCTATGCGCAAGATGATTGCTCAGTTACTGGTTGGGGTTTCAATAGTTTCGTCGCTGTTGATAATGTTTTCCGAGAACTTGAACTATATTTCTTGGAGGCATTCCTTGGCGATGACTGTGGGCCGTGTGATGAGCAAGAACTGCATGTTTCTGATATGCAACGGGCTGTTGGTGTTTGTCGTGAAGACGTCAGGCGTTGTGCCGTCTCCTTCGGGCGCTTTTGATCCGAACGACATGCTCAAGGCCGAGATTGGTGATGGTTTGGAGACAGCTGCAGTGACGGATTCAGAACCCCGTGTGGCAGCAGAGATTAGTGAATTACCGGAAGATATTGCAGTATTGGAGGAAAAATGTGAATGTAAAGAAGAAGATGATGATGAGGCTGACGACGATGACGATGATCCTAGTATTGAAGTGAAAGAAGTAATTAACGAAATTACTTCGAATTCAACTGTTGAAATTAGTGACGAAGAAAAGCTCGAATGCTGCCTTTTGGACGACGAACAACACCATGGCGGACAAGAAGAAGACGACAATGGCAAAGACGAAGAAGTGCACGGGGAAGAAGCAAAAGAAGAAGAATATGTGGATGAAATGGAGAATATGAGCACACAAGAATTAAATAAGAAGTTTGAAGATTACATAAGGAGGATGAAGGAGGAGTTCAGGATTAATAATATTAATGAATCCACACGACAACCGCAATTAGTCATTGTTAATTAAATTACATCAATTTTGCAGTAACATAACTAATTAAATTTTGCCGTGGGATCTTTGTATATTTATAATAATCATGCTTGATTCCTTTTTTTTCTTTAATATTTCTTTTCTTTTCACTAGAGTAGTATGTAGAGTTTTATTGCTTATCTATAGTCTCTATTCCCCCTTTGATCTTCTTAATGCGGGACTTGTAAGTAAATATAGAAATGCAAATTAAAAATACGTGCATTTAAATAAAATATTTAATTTCCTCTCAATACCAATAGTATAATTGGATCTCAACAAATTATGTGATAAGTGTGTAATATATTTATTATTTAATTAGTTCTTTTTTTAAATTTTCACTAATCACACCGTATATATGAAATATTTATCCCTTACTATTGCTGATTTGCTCAAATGATTGACCCCAGTGGAATGTCTAAATATATGTGAATATTTAAATTGCCACGTGTATCTTGTTTGTAAAGCCTTTACAATTGCCAATTCGGATGTAAATCATTTAGCCAATTATTTATTAATCGAGAAACTGATATGGGAGAAATGAGACATGCATGGAGCTGGTCCACCTTAAATTGGCCTGATTAAGGTTTAGCATAGAAAAATACAAGACCGGTACTGTAGTGCAAATCTGGACACATGCATGAGAAGTTTTGTAGGTAAGATAGTTTTCTCTAAGATCAAACATTATGAATTTAAAACACCAACATCTATCTATGCTAAAGGGTGTAATTTGATCAAAATATATTAATATTGACTAAATACTAATTTTTAGAATTTTAAAATTTTATAGTTGATAAAATTATTTTAATAAAAAATTATTTGTCATTAATTATAATTTTTATTTTTTCTAAAGAATTCAAAATTCAAATCAATTACCTCCATAACTTACGAAATCTTTTAAAATTAGCAAGTCAATTACGCATCCTTATTTATCCTTTAAAAGTCCTACACACTTATATATTATCACTAAACATAATCATTTTTATCTTATTTCATTTTGTTTGTTCTCATCTCTTCATTTCTCTATTCACTCTCACATGACCAATTTTATTTGTATTCATCCCTCTTAGCCCCTCTCCCTCGCTAAGCATACAATTTTAATGGTTTCTACTTTTAGTTTTGTTTACTATTTTTTAATTTTTATATTTTTGTTGTTGACCATTTTTTAAAGTTTTTTTATTTATGTTTTTGATTTTTTTGGTAATGATTTATGTTTTTGATGATATGTACTTGGGGGATTCAAAAAAAAATTATTGTTTTATGAATTTATTTAATCTTTTTAACTTTTCATTCTTGTAATTTTTAATATTTTAATATTGACTAATAAGTTAAAATTATAATTTTTATCCATTAGAATATTACATACAAACTCAAAGTACCTTTTTTTAAATATATATTTATACCACCGTGCATAGCACAGGGTTTACGTTAGTAATCAATATAATCAAGAGTTTAAGTATACTTGAATTTGGATTGTATTAAATTTAATTGTTATCGATTTATTCGACAATTTCACATGGTATTGAATTGGCTTCTTTGGCTGGATTTCTTTTTCCTTTCCTCACCGACAATTGACAATTTAGACAGAAAAATAGATATCAAAAAGTGGAGTGGAGAGGGGAACTAGCTATCAATAAATATAATCCTAGCAGCCTTCACGTTACGGACTTTCAAAGTGAGTCTACAGTTAGATCACGCTGGCTAATTCTTTATCGACAATGGGCCAAATAAGTAAATTTGATAAGTCTTATTCATAACCGTATTTATTTAATTTATTTTATTTTTAATACAATCATCTATAATATAATCCGATAAATAAATATTCCAATAGTCTATAACAATTTCTATGACCTTGTGTGCTTCATTCAAACGAAGTAGACAGAAGGAAAGAGAAAAAAATTTAAAATTATTAGACGACTTTGATTGAGGAATATTTTACGGCCAAAGGTCTTCAATGTGCACACCTATCTACTTTAGTTTGTTTAGGTAATCATTTAATGTATTTCTTTCTTTTATTTAATGGCCATCAATTATGTACATTTCTATGTGAGGTAAGTGAAAGCTTGCATCAAGCCATTGAAATCAATGTATCCACTATTCAGTAGTTAAAAGCTGATTATATATGTAGCTTCATATTCAAAATAAAGATTGAACCCTATAAACGATTTAAAATACGATTCAAACTTCAGATGTTTGATTAAAAATGAATGTGTTCCTTCCACTTAACTATATTGTTATACATAATAATAATTTTTTTTGGTTATTTTAGTAGTTAAACTTGATTTCAACTCATAATAATGGTGCACAAATTAGAAGTTTTGACACAAATTAAAACTAGAAGTTACTACGAAGATGGAAAAAGTATAGAACTTTAATGTATGAATTCCGTTGCTTTGTTGATTGTAAGGTGGAGATACATATACACTGTTACAATGAATTAATTTACAGTAAAGGAATAAATGAAATCCCAAGACATTTGCTTTCCTAAGAGAGGGGCTGAGATCGAGTGATTTGTTGTGCAGATTCCTTGTGCTGAGATCGAGTGATTGGTTGTGCTGATTTCTTGCTTGTAACGGCACCGTTCTCTACACACCCCCACAAGATGGAGGGTTTGTGAAAGACACCAATCTTGTCACGACAACGTTGGAACTGCTGACGGGGGAGAGCTTTGGTGAGGGTGTCCGCAAGTTGGTCAGCGGAGGAGATATGTTGCACACGAAGACTGCCCTGTTGGACTTGTTCCCAAACAAAGTGGAAGTCAAGAGCAATATGCTTCATGCGAGAGTGGAAAACTGGACTGGAGCAAAGATGCGTTGCACCGATGTTGTCACATAGTATAATCGGTGATTGAGGAATGTAGACACCCAATTCGGACAGGAGAGAACAAATCCAACGGACCTCGGCTGAGGCCGACGCAACGGCGCGATATTCGGCCTCCGTGGAGGAGCGCGCTACGGTGCGCTGTTTCTTGGAGCTCCAACAAATTGGATTGGCATCGAGGTAGACGATGTGATCACTCGTGGAGGTGTAGTCATCCTTGTTGCCCGCCTAATCTGCATCAGAAAAGGCGAGTAGGTTCAAGGAGCTGTCTCGGCGTATGAAAATTCCAAAGTCCGAAGTCCTACGAAGATATCGCAGCAGGCGTTTCACCGCTTGAAGGTGAGCCGTGGTGGGACGATGCATGAACTGGGATAGCCGGTTTACAGAGAAGGCGATGTCCGGCCGGGTCATGGTAAGGTATTAAAGACCGCTGACGATGGAACGATATTCAGCTGGATTTGACAATGAGGTGCCTGTAGAGTGTCTCAAATCTGTGTGGGGAGAAAGCGGGGTGCTGAGGGGGTTAGAGGCAGCCATGCCTAACCGATGAAGGAGATCATGAGTGTACTTGCGTTGGGAGAGAAGCAGGCCTTCGGATGTGGCGATGCACTCAATGCTAAGAAAGTATGTTAGGGGCCCTAAATCTTTGAGAGAGAACCGCCCCGATAATATCTCAATGAAACGTGACATTAATAACTTGTCCGGGCCTATAACTACAATGTCGTCATCATAAACCAAAATAAATAGTAACGCATCACCTGAGTTTAGGATGAATAGGGATGAATCGACTAGGGAATTATGGAACCCCTGATCAAGAAGAAACCCACGTAATTCAGCGAACCAAGCCCGCGGGGCCTGCTTGAGCCCATACAGGGCCTTGTGCAATTTACAGACGTGATGAGGCTGATCTTTATCTATGAAACCGGGGGGTTACACCATGTATACTGTTTCGAAGAGATGACCTTGAAGAAAAGCGTTCTTGACATCAAGTTGGCGCAGGGCCCAGCCCCGGGATACGACGAGAGCAAGAACTATCCGTATGGTGGTCGGTTTGATCACCGGACTAAAGGTGTCCTGAAAATCAACATCCGGTCGTTGGTGGAATCCTTTAGCTACAAGCCGAGCTCTGAACCTGTCAATGGAGCCGTCGGCATGACGTTTGATACGGAACACCCATTTACAACCTACCAAGTTCGGGGCCTCAGAAGCTGGGCAAGACTCCAAGTCCCGTTCCGAACTAAAGCATCATATTCGGATCCCATGGCTGTGCGCCACCGCGCGTCCCGCAAGGCCTGTGTGACTGTTTTGGGCTCAATCTAATCAAGTGGGACTTTTTGGGCTCAATCTCATCAAGTGGGACTTTTTGGGCCGTTAGGCTTAAACGCTGGGTGGGCTTGTATATATGGTTTTTGGCACGGGTTTGCATGTGGTGGAGAGGTGGGTTGGGCTGTAGATTGTGGTTTGATTCTGGAGAAGGGATGACTGGGTGTGGTGACAGTGAGCCACGATCAGTGGGGATTGGTGAGGTAGGGTTGCTGGTGGATGGTGTAGACGGAGAGCTTTGGGGTGGTGATGGAGCTGACGGCAGGCGGGGATCCACGGCGTGGCGGGGTGCTGATGATGGGATGAATGAGACCGGCAGTAGGCGTGATGGGGATTCCGCGAGGGGGTCGATAGTGTCAGTGGTGGTGTTATGGGGAGGTTGTGGTGGAGCGGATAGGGGAAAGAGATTTTCAACGAATCGAACGTGACGGGAGACATAAAGACGGTTAGTAGATATGTCGAGATAGAGGTAAGCACTTTGGGTAAGGGAGTAACCGATAAAGACGCAAGGAAGGCAGCGTGGACTTAGTTTGTTGGCTGCATATAGTCGGAGCCAAGGGTAGCAGAGGCACCTAAAGGTGTGGAGTTTGGTGTAGTTTGGGGGATGACCGAATAGCGTAAGATACGGAGAGGACATGGAGAGGCCCGGGGTAGGTAATCAATTTATGAGATAAACAGCAGTGGCGAAGGCGTAGTGCCAGTATGAGGTGGGCATAGAAGCATTATGAAGGAGTGTGAGTCCAGTTTCAATTATATGACGGTGTCGGCATTCGGAGTACCGTTATGTTCGAGCGTATGTGGTGGTGTGGTGTAATGGGAGATGCCATTGTTGGCGAAGTATTGGGAGAGGGCTGTATATTCACCACCATTATCGGAGTATAGGGACTTTATTTTTCTGTTGAATTTGGATTCAACAAGGGGCCTGAATTGTTTGAAGACTTCGGCCACTTGGGATTTTCTGATTAAGGGGAAAAACCAAATATATTTTGTGTAATGATCTACAAAGATGACATAGTATTTGTGGTTATCGAGTGATAGAGTCGAGGATGTCCATACATCACTGAACACGATATCAAGTGGAGATTTTGATTTTATTGATGATTCACCGAAAGGGAGCTTGTGGCTTTTATTACAAAGACATGAATGACAATTGAAACTCGGAAGGGGAGGGGTTGACTCAAGACTGTAGTGATCTATGATGTACCGTAGGATGCGGGAAGAGGGGTGGCCTAACCGATTGTGCCAGACACCACCGGAAGGTTTTATCGAGGCTGTTGCGGCTAAGGGTGGAGAGGGATTGTGCAGCGTCGACCATTCATACACCCCATTATTGGCACGTCCTGACTCGACTGAAGCCCCCGTCGTCAGATCCTTCACCTGAAAACTAAAAGGAGTAATTCAACCGAGACATAATTAGATTCACAAAGCTTGGAAACAGAAATCAAATTTTTGTGGACTGAGGGAACACAAAGAACATTGTTAAGGTATATGGGAGATGAAGCAGAGGGTAAGAAAATACAACCGGAATGCGTTATGGGGAGAGCGGAGCCGTCACCGATGACAACATTGTCTTGAGCAGTGTAGGGAGTGTGGAGAGGCAGAGAGTCTAAGTCAGCAGTGACATGGTGAGATGCGCCACTGTCTAAAAGCCAAGAGGGCGGTGAGGAAGTTGCGGGGACGGTGGTAAAGTGAGCGCGGGGCTGCCATGGAGTGTTGTGCTGAGATTGAGGGTGACGGTTCGATTGATATGGGCGAGATGATGGAGATTGAGGCTGGGAGGGTTGAGGATTGTTTTGAAAAACTTGATATTGAGGATAGCGACGGGCCGAGCGACCCTGAATGCCGCAGAGTTGGCAAGTCCCTAGGTAAGGACGGGGGGAGCGGTTGTTGATGCCGTGGTGCTGCAATGGGGAGGATGGACGCCAAGGCCGCAGTTTGGCCTGGGTACCGACAGCGTTGGCAGAGATAGAGAACGGAGATGGTTGAGATTGTGTGGAGAGAAGGGAGAGTTCTTTGTTTAGTAGCTTTTCGTGGAGTTTGGCGAAGGATATAGGGCTGTCACGGGCATTCATGGCATCAACTATTGATCGATATGAGTCGTCAAGGCCGTCGAGCACGATATCGGTGACATCTTCTTGACTCATGGGGTGCCCGAGGAGATTTAGTTCATCTGATTTGGTGCCGATGAGGGTCATGTACTCAGTGATTGATTTGGTGCCCTTGGTGGCACGTTTGAGAGCTCGGGTAACTATTTTATGTGTCCTCGAGAGGCGTTGGCGAATGTAGTAGAAAGCGCTTGCCCAGCATCATGGGAGGAGGCGGCACTATGAATTATCGGGGCCACTGTGTGGTGGAGTGATGCAGCAATAGCAGCAAGTATCAATTGATCTTGCTGGAACCAAGAGGTGAACGCTGGATTGGCAGCAGCGTTGTGTCAGAGGTGACGATTTTCGGTGGTTTGGCAATCGTTCCATCGACATAGCCAAATAGATTGTGGCCGCAAAGGAGTGCTTGCATGTGGAGCTTCCACGCCATGTAGTTATTGGAGTGAAGCTTGACGGTGCCGGAAGAATTTATGAGGGTGAGGGATCGATTAGGGTCGGCCGGAGCAATGACAGTTGCTGTAGCGGTGGGGAGGGTGGGGCGGAAGCCATGAGTTGATGAAGAAAAGAAAAAAGAGAGAAGGTTTTAGAGATCTGTGGCTCTCGATACCATATTGAACTTTAATGTATGAATTGCGTTGCTTTGTTGATTGTAAGGTGGAGATACATATACACTGTTACAATGAATTAATTTACAGTAAAGGAATAAATGA
>JBBMKE010315252.1:0-13548 GCA_037834125.1 Lippia alba | reverse complement strand
GACTAGAGTAGGATTATGTGATGTTGTTTCGACGTGGAGCTTTCTTGACACGGAGTTAGCCTTATTGACCCTCGAAGAAGAGGTATTCACAAAATAGATAAAATAAAATATAGCTAAGTATACTAAGTAATTGCATTTCACGCTTTACATTCCATTAAGAGGAAATACAACTTATCCCTAGGGGAATAACACAATACTCGTACATAAAATCTTCTGAGGTTGCAGGCATTCCACGGTTGGGGTAAATGCTTGCCTTGCAAAGTTTCTAGCTAGTAGGTATTGTTTGAGCGTACTTAAAAGTAACTTTGAAGGGGCCTTCCCAGTTAGGGTCCAACTTACCCACATGCTTAGAGACTTCAACTTTTTTGAGAACTAAGTTTCCTAGTTGGAAAGTCCTTTCTTTGATATGCTTGTTGTACTATGAGGCGACCATTACCTTATACTTGTGGATGCGAGCCCAAATAGTATCACGCTTTTCATCGAGCAAATCCAGGTCCAGCGCTCGATTGCTGTCATTAGCAATGGGCTCAAAGTAGGCTACGCGTGTAGACTCTTGAGCGAGTTCTGCAGGTATCATTGCCTTGGATCCGTATGTTAGAGCAAAAAGAGTCTCGCCTGTTGCCGCTCGTGGGGTAGTCCGATACGCCCAAAGGGAGCCTTGGAGTTCCTCGGCCCATTCACCTTTCTTACTCTCAAGCATCGTTTTGAGATGCTTGAGTATGATCCTGTTTATCACTTTAGCTTGACTGTTCGCCTGCGGATGGCCCAGGAAGTGAAGCGTTGCTCGATGCCTAGCTCTGAGCACCAATCACAAGTGTCGGTGGTGATGAATTGGGAGCCGTTGTCTGAAATGAGCACCCTCGGGATGCCATAACGGCAGATGATGTTCTTCCAAATGAAGTCTCTAAAGGTTCGAAAAGTGATTTTGGCAACAACTTCTCGCTCGGTCCACTTACTGAAGTAATCCACTGCTATGATGGCGAACTTCCGCTGTCCGACTGCCATAGGAAGGGGTCCAACGATGCCAATGCCTCATTGATCGAAGGGCCATAATACGTCGACATGGATCATCTGGATTGCTGGAAGCTGAGGTGATCACGTGGAATTGATATTTAGGGCATTTCTTAGAGTAATTGATTGCATCCTGCGAGACCGAGGGCTAATAAAATCCACTCCGCAATACCTTTTTAGCTAGAATTCGACTGCCAGAATGATTCCCACAACTGCCACCACGTATATATTCTAACACCTCCCTCGCTTGCGAGGGTCTTAGGCACTTCATGGGTGGTCCTTGGAACGAGTGTTTGAAGAGTCATCCCTCGTTATCCAGCGAGAATCTGGAAGCCTTGTTTCTTATCTTTCTTACCTCAATCTGGTCGCTCGGAAGGGTTCCGTCTCGGAGGAATAAGATAACCACATCGATCCAGCATGGCTCGGGAGGGTCAGTTATATTTACTTACGTCGATGGTTCGCTTTTCTCTATTAATGGCCCCTCAGTTCTGAGGAAGGTAACTGCACACTCATAGGTCCCGTTAAGGGAAGATGTGAACTTTGAGAGAGCGTCTGCGCGCTTGTTTTCTGCTCACGGAACCTGCAGCAGATGGAACTCCTTGAATTCAGTGATGATCTCTCTTGCTTTCGCTAAGTAACGCACCATGGTGGTTTCTCGAGCTTCATAAGTCCCATCAATCTAACTTGCAATCAACTGGGAATCCACATAAGCTGTTACCCTGTTGGTTCCGTTTTTTCGAGCGATTCTGAGCCCTTGAATGAGCGTCTGATACTCAACCTCATTGTTGGTAATCTGGAAAGCAAGTTTGATTGCAAAGTCCAATTCTGCTCCATGGGGATCTCTAAGGGTCACCTCGGCTCTCCCCTTGTGAGGTCGAGGAACTATCAGTGTGCAGCAAATATAAGCCCTCGTCTTCGAGCGATAGGGAATCTAACCCGAAATGCTCTATCAAGAGGTTTGCCACGGCTTGGGCTTAGATGGCTGTGCGTGACTCAAAGCTGATGTCAAACTGGCTTAGTTCAATGGACTACTTGATCAGCCTTCCAAAGACACCAGGTTTGGCCAAGACTTGCTTAAGGGGCTGATCAGTAAGCACTGTAATGAAGTGAGCTTGGAAATAGGTCCTTAACCTTCGAGAAGCATTGATGAGGGCTAAGGCAAACTTTTCTATCTCCGCATAGCATTTTTCTGCCCCTTGTAAGGTTTTGCTCAGATAGTACACGGGCAGGTGCTTCCGCTCACATACGGTAATGACTACTGCGCTTATGGCTTCTGAAGAAACCGAGAGATAGATAAACAAATGCTCTCCCTCTACCGGTTTTGTTAAGAGTGGGGCGCATGAGAGATACTGTTTCATGCTCTGAAGGGCATTTTCACACTCTGAAGTCCACTCAAAGTTGCGAGCGATGCGTAAGATCTTAAAGAAGGGCAGACTTCTGTCGGCGGATCGAGAGATGAATCTATTGAGTGAGATTATCTTCCCCATCAATACTTAAACTTTCCTCACGTTTCGAGGGAAAGGGATATCTAAGATAGCCTTGATTTCTTTCGGATTGGCTTTTATCTCTCGTTGGTTGACTACGTGGCCAAGGAACTTTCCACCTTGGACCCCGAACGTACACTTAGAGGGATTGAGTTTCATTCCGTACTGCCTGAGAATACTGAACGCTCGTCGGAGATCATTCAGGTGTGAACTTTGACGGTCGCTCTTCGCTATCATGTCATCCACGTGAGCCTCCATGGATTTTCTAATTTCAGGCTCGAACATCCAATTAACCATGAGTTGATATGTTGCTTTGGTGTTCTTGAGGCCAAATGGCATGACCAGAAAGCAATAAACTCCCACATGTACTACGAATGAAGTTTTTGGGCGATCCTCAGGAGCCATGAATATTTGGTAATACCCTTGGAAGGCGTCCATCATGCTCATAAGCATAAACTCATCACCCGTAGTTGAATCCACTAGTTGATCTATGCGAGGCAGAGGATAGGGATCTTTTGGGCAAACTTTGTTCAAGTTCGTGAAGTCATTACACATACATCACTTTTTTGCACTCTTGGGCATGATAACGACATTGCAATGCCATTCTGAGTATAAGATTTCTTCAATGTACTGAGCGTCGAGGAGCTTATTGACTTCCTCCTCAATGACTTATTTTCGGAAACCATGGACATCCCTCTTTTTCTGTTTGATAGGCTTAAAGATAGGATCAACGTTAAGCCTGTGGACTATGATGCTAGGGTCAATGCCAGTGAGATCCGATGCTTTCCATGCGAATACATCCAGATTTTCTCTGAGAAGTCTATCATCATGACTTGTGCGGGACCCTCGAGGTTCGAGCCTATCTAGGTGGTTTTTTTGGGGTTTCCAGATTCCAACTCAATGGTGAGATATTTCTCCGTTAGTTCAATTCTTACTTCCGGTTGGGGCTCCTCGAGGGCTCTTTTCTTTCCCGTGAGGCGATTATCTGCTTCTTCCGAGGGTTGATCCTCTTCGTTCCCTAAGGACTCCTCAACGGCTCTGGGGGGTCCATCACTCACGGGAGCTTTGGATCCCTTTCTCTTATTCTTTTTCTTGTAGAGCTTGGCCTTCTTTGGTTTGGGACCGTCTTCGTCGAGCTTAGGGAAGTCTACTATCTTCTTCATGAAACCTTGCTGGATGGTTTGTTTTGGCTTGTGGCTGTGAAAGGATAGATATAGCATTCCCAGTCTTCCTTCACATTGCACAAGACTTCTCCGGTTCCCTCGGGAGTGGGGAACTTGATCTTCTGATGGTAGGTGGAAATTACGGCTTTGAAATCTATGAGGGTTGGTCGCCCGATGATGATGTTGTACGGTAAGTCCACCTTGACATCTACATACAAAATATTCAAAGTTTTATTATGTGGGGCACGACCGAAAGAGATGGCCAAGTGTATTTGTCCACGAGGGACAATCTCGGAACCCCCAAATCCAATGAGGGTTGTTCTGAGGGGTTCGAGGGGGATGTTTGTGATGTTCATTTTTTGGAAAGTAGAATAAGGCAAAACATTGATGGAGTTTCCACTATCAACTAAGACCCTCTTTACAACGTGGTTGTGTATGTCTAAGCTAACCACCATAGGGTAATTAGAAGTTGTACTAGCCCCATGGGGTGTTACAATGTGTTCTAAATCCCTATCAGTAAAGCCAACAATGTCATTCTCTGTCGAGTGTTGGCTGACTTCTACGGAGTACACAGATTACACTCGCTAGTATTTTTTATCATAACTTCGCACAAAACAGCGGCGAGAGGCATTGGAATTTCCTACCGAGGATCCGTTAGTGATCATGTGGATGACCGCGTAGGGCTGGTTCTCAAGCTCTCATGTCTTCTGTTTTTCTCTGTTGCTCCCCTCAGGTTGATGATGGGGAGGACTCCTTGAGCGCGAGCGGCTCCTTCTACCATCGCGTGCCCGCTCGGTGCAACGCTCATCGAATCGTTCAAGGGCCCATACGAACTCTTTGAGGTGCCCTCCATTGATGAGTCTCTGAATTTCCATCTCGAGTTGACGACAGTCATTGTTGTCATGGCCTTTCTACTTATGAAAGGCACAGTACTTTTTCGAACGTCTTTGAGCCTCGGTCTCTCTCATTTTTGGCAGTCGCTTGAAGATATTTTTGTCTGCTAAGGAATATATCTTGGCGATAGGCCTATTGAGTGGGATGCGATCGCGCCCGGACATTAGCGGTGGCGATGTGTTCTTCTTAGCGCGGGGTGTACTGCGGCGACGATTGTTTTTATTTGGCTCGCTCCTATCTAGGGCCCTTACCATTGGAGAGGGGTTTGTTAGTGCACGCTTCCGAGCCTGGTACATGTCTTCCAGAGTTAAGTGGAAATCAGCAATTTCTCTTAGCGCGAGTATGGTTTGTGGCTTTTGCTTCGCTACTTCTTCCACAAACTCCTTGCTAACATAGTTTTTCATGTTAATGGATTGGAAGAGTATATACCTAACAAAGACCATCAAGGGCTACTCCACCAGCAGGACCTCCTTGTTGAATCGCCCCACAAAAGATCTGAGGGTTTCATTCAGCCCCTGCACTATATTGAAGAGCATGGTCGGGTCGGGGGCGGGCGCCTTCAGGGAGTTGAAGTGGTTGAGGAAGGCATCCATTAGATCTCCATACCCTCGGATTGAGCACGGATGGAGCTTGTTGTACCACTCTTGGGCCATACCTTCGAGGGATGTGACAAAGAGCTTGGCCTAATAATGCAAAGGATGCTCGTAGAGGTGCATCAAGTGGGTAAAATGGTTGAGGTGCTCCGCAGGATCAGTGGTTCTGTCGTACTTGTTGGTGGATGTTGGGATCTTGCCCAACCCCGCTCGAGTCATGAGGACTTCGTCCATGAGGAGTGAGACCACCAGGAGTTGGTACACCCCTTATTTCTGTCGTACTCCCTGTGATCCTCTTGGCATTCTCTTCTTTCGTGCTGAAGTGACCGTCGTAGTTCGCGAGCGTCTCTGGCCTTGAACCCCTCGCCCCCCAAATGGGGAACTTGGGACCTTGCTCGAGAGAGCTACTGTACTATGTTCTGGAGATTATCAAGCTGGTTTTGAATGTTGATGAGCTGAGGGTTGACTTCATTCCTCGGATGGGATCCCTCAAGATCCTAGACTGGACCTCTTCTTCCTCATTATCCCCTCTTCTCCCGCCTTGAGGTTCCATAATGTTCTGTGGGAGTGGAGGTGGTAGTTGATCTACTCTCAGAGATACGTCATCCCGAGGACGAGGAGGAGGAGGAGGAGGTGGAAGAGGTGGTTGAGCATGCTGCACATTATGCGCTGCTTCGAAAGGGTGCGCTCTCAACCCTCCTAATAGTGGAGCTCTTGCATTTCTCGCTCCCATGGAGAAATATGTGGTGGTGAAGTGCTTCCAAGCATTCTGTGTGGCTTGCGTCTCGCATTGAGCCTAGATAACCATTAGCTGTTGACTTGTCATTTGGGGCATCTCCACCCCTTGGATCTCACGAGGCAGAGTCATGGATAAGTACAGATTTCCCACGTGATAAGGCTGGACGGTCGGAAGCAAATTGAGCATCATTCCAGCAATCATGCTAGGCATAGCTCCTTGAGCGAAGCCCTACACCATCCCCGGTTGCAATAACGTGATGCTTTATGAGGGCATCATCGTGGCGAACGCCCCGGTGCTCGTGGCTCCCACAGTATTGGAAGTGCCTACTGTATTTGCGGGAGCGGATGGTGGAGCTGGTGGAAGGCTCGGATTGGCAGTGTTGGTCTGATTTGCCAAATCAACCGTTAAATTCACACCTCCGGTGACAGTGGTGGTGGCTCCAGTAGTTACTCCACCTTCGGGACCTCCTTCGTTGAGTGGAGGGGACATCCCATGGTTGTCTACGTTTCCATATCTGGTAGTTAACCATCTCGAAAGTTGCTCAAAACCACAAGTAAGGCGTAAGAAAGAAGACTGAACTGGAGAATAAAAAGCTAGGAAAAGTATTACTATTCGACTAGCTTAACAAAGATAAAGGCTGTATAAGATAGTTTCCCACAAACCGTGCCAAAAATGATGGTGTCGGAATTGGTAAGAAGAGAATCAACACCAAACAATTTCTATTTATGTGAGAGGGAAGACCATCATAGGAATTGAGCCTCATGAACTGGGTTCCCGTTGAGCATGGATTCTACCAGCTAGGGTAACACCTCAAAGAAGAAGATGAATCTGTAAGAAGCTTGAAATGTGTAGCAATGGGGTATTTTCAGTTCAGTGTGCGTTTCTTGTGGAGAAAGAAAGCAGGTGTAGAAGATGAAGATTGCTTAGAGAAAGAGTGAAGTAATCCTTCTATTTATAGTTTGAGGATGAGGACAGTTAGGTAATATTAACCGTGTGGTCCTGGAATAGTGTTGTCCTAGACACGTGGCGGAGTACGAGGGCCTGAAAGCGACTAGCGTGCGTCACTATCTTCTTTTAGACGGTTATGCCAGGCTGTTGTGTCAGCGGCGGTTAAGGGGTTAATTCCTCGGCTATCAAGAGGTGTGGGTAGGGTTCCGAGCGTATGGATCGACGCTTGAGATGTGGTCTTCCTGTTTAAGTTATGATTGATGACACAATGAGCAATGATGTCTCGAGGGATAGTTATCTCGAGAGAAATTTATCGTGGGGTGGCTCCCATGTTAGAGGCTGTGGCGAATGTCATGGTCCCTGTGACGCCCCAATCTTTCGGCGGCTTAGGTTTGTCTTACGTGTTATTAATTGCGCGTATTAAATTCATTTAATTATATAACTACATGAATTATCTATTATTTAATTGAATTATTTGACAATGTGATGTATATGAATAAGTGAATTATGTGACCTAATTGAATCGATCAAATTAGTTGAATACATGAATTACGTGCGCCTGAATTATGTGATCGCGTGCTCGTTTCTTCGTGTGTCAAATTTGGGACTTGATTATATGACCTAGATGCGTATTTTAAATTATGGCATGAGTGATGGAAATTATTTGAATCCTTGTTGCATTCATTTCACCCAATCGATCAATTACGCCCCGAAAATGATCAAGAATTAACCTCAACGTTTGCGTACCTATATCTCGGACCTAAAGACACACCTAAGGAACCTATAGCCACTTGGAGACTACTTTTTCTTTCCCCTCTTCTCCTTATTGCCGGCAGCCACAACACACACATACATCCCCACACTTGACTTTTATTCATCTTCAACAAGAGAAAAGGGGAAGAAAGAAGCTTGCCCCAAATTCCTCCATTGTTAGCCATTTCAAGCTCAAGATCACCTTCCATCTTAGCATAACTCCTCAAGGTGAACCCATATTTCATTTCCTTGCATCTAATTACATCTTCCATGATAGCTAGAACTAGTATAAGCCATGGGATTTCATGATTGGAGAAATATGTGAATAGTAAGGGTTTGGAGCCCAATTTGGTTTCTTGTTATGGCATGGCTTTGAGTTGGATTCTATGGCTTTATTCTTGTTCCTTGAGTGCTTATATATGTTTCTTGAGGCATTTATTGTATGGTAGTTGGATAGGGAACATGTTACCATTAATGCATTTTGGGGTTTTTGGGTGATTTTTGAGTAATTGCACTTTTATGCCTATTCTTGCTCCTTTGTGCACTCTTGAGTGATACTGATGCCATATCTTGAGTTACATGTGGACTACTTGAGATGTTCTTTCCTTTATGCTTGAGAAGAGGATTGGTAGAGGAATGCATGAGTGTATGATGTGATGAGCAAAGTGTGCATTATATGTGTTCTATGATCATTTCCTAGCATGAGTGATGATTTGGAGTGGTATAACCTCTTGAATGCTTAATCCCCTTCATTCCCTTATGTGGTATTTGTGGGAATATGATAGTAAAATGTATGTATATGTGTTATTGTACCAAGAACATGGTTTCTTGATCATTTATGCACTAAAAAATGCTTAAGTACCTCATATGAACCTTCATGACCCTTTTGTGTGCACGTTTGAATGTTTGAGCTTGTGATTCGTTTCTTGAATGCTTCTCATTGTCTTTATATGTTATCGATTGAGTTTATGACTTTTTGTAAGTGTTTAAATTGATTTTGGGGTGTTTTTGGGTGTTGGTTAGGGTCCCCTTCGGTTTAAAAAGTTTTTTTTCAAGGTTTGGGAATAGCCCGGCTGGGCTATTTTTGTGAAGAAATAGGGGTCGGCTATTTGGTGTTTTTCTTACAGAAAGAATAGCCCGGCCAGGGCTATTTCTTGGGGACCATTTTGTGTCGTTTTTTTTCCGTTTTCACTTCTCTCTTCGTTCGTATGGACTTTTCCCACGCCTAGCATGTTCCCAAAGTGTGATAAGCTTATGATTGAATATGGTTTGTTATTTATGAGGGATTTATGTCCATTTTATAATGATTTATGTATAATGTGCTTATATGTACCCGAATGATCGAACGTGCGAGTGAATGCTTGATGTGATGGTCCGTGAATCCTAATTGCTCAATGTGCTATGTCTTATGACTCTCATGACTTGTATAATTATTGAATTATGTATTATGAGTATTGTTATTAGATTATGCATTGATATGAACTAAATTATGGAAGTTATGAACATGATTGGAATCGAATGCACGGGTTATGAATGATATGATCGGATGTGAGCCTTGAGGGGGCATTTATTGTGCACATGAGCATAATCAAGACATGATAACATCTCTTATGCATCCCATGTCACTCTTAAACATAAGCCGAGCGTCTATTTGGTCTATTATGAGTCTAAGTCTCGTGTTTATGTTCCAGTTGGCTCAGGTGCACCCGGGGTGGTGTTTCATGGCCCGTCTTGATTCCGGGGTGAATCACAAGTGTTGCTTTTGGCTTCGTCGGTGTAAGGTGAGGTTAGGTTATAGTTAAACCCTACAATATGTGCCCGTATGCTTGCATGTGAACTATAGCCTTCCTCGTGTGCATGAATTGAATTATGTGGATCCTATATATGATTGGTAACGCCAAATCACGCTTCAAACCGTGTGCCTCGTATGAGCCGGAAGCTGTGAGCTAAGGAATGGACTAAGGATTTGACACGGAGAGGTATGTAAAGCGTGGTTTTGGCAAGGTAAAGAAAGGTAAAGAATGTATCGTACGTATGTTATGTTATTGATTAGTAGCGGGTTAGGTTATGCATGACAGAAAGAAATGACAGAAAGAAGGGGGCCCAGGAGGTGTGAGCGTGGGGGGAATCCGGGACGACCATAGGGGTCGCTGGTTATAACCCCGTGCCCATCCTCCACCAACATGTTTGACAGGACTAACCCAGAACCCACCAGGAGGTTTGGTCGGGTGACGGGAACCTGAGGGTTGAGTGTTCGCGCTCCCCTCGTCTGATTCGATGGTTCGGGCCGTACACCCGACCATCACCCGGAGAAGGAGGTTTATGATATTATGAATTAATGTATGCATGTTTGAATGACAGAAAGAGGAGCCCAGGATGGGACATGTCACTCGTACCCGCCGAGTCATGCTTGATTGTTATGATTAGGTTCGTGAAACGGGGATAGATTATAAATTATGATGGAAACGGATCTCTAGAATGACAAAGAATGGTAATGTTTGTTAAAGAATGTTAAGGAATGACATAGAATGATAAGGATTGATAAAGAATGACATAGAATGAAAGAATGTTTTAGAAGGATAAAGAATGACATAGAATGAGGAAGAACGATATAAAAGGTTAAGAATTGGAATGTTTGAAACGAAGGAACCGGCTTAGCTTTATGTTATGCATTTTTCCTTATAGAATTCCCTATATATATATGTATTACGGAAAACCTTTGGTATGCAAAAACTATCCCCGGATTCATGAACCATGCATGTGAATGAAATGTGCCTTGCTCGTATATATATAGCGTGTGTGGGTCGCCCCTCACTCAGTCAAGTGGAAAGACTGACCCCTCTCCCTCCCCAACTTTTAGTTTGCAGGAATGCTTGGACTTTGGAGCTAGGCGGTGTCTTTTGAGTCTTCGAGTCTGTCAAGTTTAGTTAGGAAGTCCTTGCACTTGCATATGTATTTAATTATGTACAAATTGCCTTTCAAAGTTATGAATTGGAATGATCATGTATTTGTTATTGAATCGCCCTTGTCGGGTTTTATTATGGAATTTAAAAGAGGCCTGAGGAGCCTAACCCTGCTTGTGTTGGTGTGTTTAAATTCTGCAGGCCCATGGCCATTGCATGTGCTTGAATTTAACTTCCGCTTTTGTATTCGTTCTTGCTTGGTTCAACTTGACAGGATCTAATTACCGCCTAGCTTAGGATTGTTTTTGAATTGTCACCCGTTCGCTACGGTTTGAATCGGGTGCGGAGTCCCTATTCCGTTACTCGGGTCGGGCCGTGGTGCGGGGGATGTAGTGCCTCACGTGCGGGGTGCTGCAAGAAGTGAAAAGTTGTAAAGAAATAATAAATAGTATTTTTTTTGGAAATATAAAAGGTTAGTGGAGAATTGGAGATATTCTTGGGATTTGTTTTTTCTTTTTTTCTTGATCTTTCTATCTTCCTCGCTGAGTTTTTCTTTATTATTCTTTTACCTTGTGCATATTGTGTGAATAAATTTGTGATTATATTTTTAATTCATAGAATTTTATTAGATATTGTATGAAAAGCTTAATTTCTTTGAATATTTTAATTTTAAATATGTTTTATGGTTTTATAATATCATATAAATATACATAAATTTAATTAAAATAAATAATATTTATTTATTACGTCATACCGGTTCGACCACTAGTTGAACCGGTTGAACCGATCCGACCGGTAACCAGTAAGGCAGCCGGTTTGCCCTCCGGTCCTGTTTTGAAAACATTGGTTGCAACTCATTACCGACCAGCCACCGGCCAAGCAACAACCACATCTGCCGATTTCATTCTTCCAAATCCGACAACCGTCACCTCTCCACCTCTTATCTTTCCATATCCGCTCCAGCCTAAGCCTCCCCGCCGCCAATTGTTTTGTCTCGGACGACCCAAGATAGCCGCCACCGCCAATTCTCTGCTGTACCGCCGTCAGACTGCAACCCCCACTCCAAGACTGCTTTCAACCTTCCCCCGCTGGACTGCACTTTCCGGTAAGCTCCACCACCTCACCGTTCCATCTTTCTCTCTTCCATCTTTGATCTTTCATTTAACCTTTCTCTCTCCGTCTCCGCTCCACGACTGCCTTCAGCCATCTTCGGCTGCCCCCTTTCTTCCAATTTTGTGAGCAGCCACCAACATTAGCCATCGCACCACCGATTCGTCACCATCCCTACTCTTAGCCAAGAAAGGAGACTCCAAGAAGCAGCCCATTTCAAAGATTACAAAGGACCATATGAAGTCTCAGCTGCTACTTCTACGAAAAAATTCCTATGGAACGGAAAATTTTTCAAATTATGCATTTTATTAACGCCTTTGCTTGTGAGTGTATTCTTAGAATTTCACCTCTAAACAGTGGTTAATAACTTCCAAATTAAAGGCTAATACATTCAAGACTATTTAACCAATTATGCAAACAATTAATGTAAAAAGGGTCACAAGGTTATATAGCCAGCATTTTCAAAAAATTTAGAAGTCGTTTACTTCTATATATTAGGATAGGTGTGTTATTTTGAAAATCATAATAAATTATTTACTTTAATCGGTGATGGGCTTTGTTTAAGAGCAAACTCGATAGATTTGTAGGAATAAGTATGAGATATTTGTTTTATGCAAAAACAGTTGTTAATTTGTCTATTTCAAACAACTAATGTAAACAACATTTTGAGAAATTAGCTCAATTTTTATATTTTACTAACCAAAATCTATTAGATTATTCTCTAATCAAGTAACGACTTCTTAAATCCTCTGCACTGGATTGCAAACATCAAAGTAAATGAAGCCTTACGGTATATGAATTGCCCAATCTTTCAAATTCATATCCTCTCATTTATTCAATGGGCCTATCTCACGGCCCACAATTCAAAGAGATGTCAAACATGGTTTATGAATATAAATATTGCATCATAGGCAGGGGTGGGCGTTCGGGTCGGGAGGTCGGGCCCCATCCCAACTCGATCGGGTATTTCCCGATCGGGATGGGTACCCGACCCTGACTAAAAATTTCGGGATCGGGGTGTAATATCCTCCCCAAATTTCCCGATCGGGCTCCTTGAACTCCCCGATAATTATTATAAAAAAATTCATATATTTATATAATTATATATTTTAGAGTTTTTCTGAGTTTTGTATCCTCAAATAAAAATTGGTCTCTGACACTCTCACTTTCCAAACTCTCACTGCAACAAATTTCAATTATTTTTTTTCTCCACAAACCTTCTTCAGCTCTTAGTTGTTCGATCAGATTCTACCGCACCACCACTGCACCACCACCTCATTGCACCACGCCCTTCCCTAGTTCAAAATTTGTCCTTTTTATTGTTTCATGTCTTTTGAAATATGGAATTAGACAATTTGTTGTAATACTGTTGCTAAATAGCTCAAGAATGCCTCAGTAAATTAAACTTTTTTAATTATTTAAGTTTAATAGATTGATTAATATTTTCAGAAATATATAAAAAAAATTAAAAATTATGTCGGGCTCCCCGAGCCCGTCCCGAATCCCGAACTTCCCGATTGGTTGGGTACCCGACATTTTCAGGATGGGATTGAGTATTCAAAATTTTATCCCAATCCTGAACTCTCTGATCCCGAATCCCGAACTCCCGTCCCGCGCCACCCCTAATCATAGGAATAACTTCAATAAAATATAATGCCCCTTTTCTCTAATTTCATGAATTAAAAAACGATAACAAAGACAATTGATAAAAAGTTGAACCGCCGCCGTCGGCCAACCGAATCCGCCAATCCGGCCACTGACTCCAACTGGCCACCGGTCTACGGGGTCAACATCGGCCCGGCCCAGCCCGGTTAGAAACATAGAAATATTTCAATTGAAAAGAAGAACTGAAAAGGAAATATGAGTTCATGTAAAAGTACGGCGTTTTAGCTCAATTGTTTGATTCATGGAGTTAGATCACTAGAAGTTGAATTCGCTTCACTTCTTCAC
>JBBMKE010315143.1:0-13549 GCA_037834125.1 Lippia alba | reverse complement strand
ATAGAAATAAATACTATCTAAAAAGAGAATTGTTTATTGTAAATGGCAAATAATGGGAATAAAATTGAAAAATGAAACCACATAAAATCTTAGATAGAAATAAATACTATCTAAAAAGAGAATTGTTTATTGTAAATGGCAAATAATGGGAATAAAATTGAAAAATGAAAATGAGAATAATTAGTTAAAATACTAATCTCAGTTAATTGCACCCCCTTATCGCGATTAAAAAAAAGAATTTGATTAGTGAAAAAGAGGAGCTACGAGCGGGCCAGAGATTCACGTGCTTAGCCGGAAATCTGTAATATCTCATAACAAACAGAAAATTAAGTGTGATGAGTATCAATAAGAGCAAGAGCGGCTCCTTCGACTCCTTTATATAGGCGAATACAAAGAGTCTCGTTAGGGTTTACTAATCGTCTACCTTAGAGTCCTTCCCGAGTACTTCTTCTATTCGTTCCTATCCGTTCGTATCCGCATAATCCTTATTCTATCCACATATATATAGATTCGTGTGGATTCGTTTCTATCCGCAAACCTTCTTCTACTCGTATATTTATGAAGTCCTTCTTATCCTATATGCGTAGATTCGTTCTTATCCACAAAGTTCTTATACTTGTTCATGTGTGAGTTGTTGTCATGTGTCCTATAGGGTGGGTCCCCATCACTACTCCCCCCTCAAGACCATTCAGCTCTGTTAGATGGGGAATGGTGTGTGTAATATTGGCAACTACGAAAGGTAAAATTTATACAACTACTCGTTAGATAAGGAACAAGTACATAAGCTATTATTAACACACATTTGACCATAATATTTGAGTGTTGAAGAAGCAAGTACGTCCTGCAGCTTGAGTAACCTCGCCCAGTCGTTTTCACCCGCTGCAGCTCGCAAGAGCTCGCGCAATCGCTAGTGGTTCAACCTATGTAACCACTAACTCGTTACAACTCGTATGTAGCTATGTTAAGGCCCACAGAAATCAATTAACACATAAGCAGTTCATGCGCCAGCTCGTGTGTGCGAGCTTTGGATACACAAAGAGTGCGTGAATGAATAATTGATGCGTGGTAAGTGCTCCAATCTACTTGAACAACATTGGATGAGTGGCGAGTGCTCTATCTTGCGTGAACGAGCACTTGATGCAAGGTGATGTGAGTGGTCCAGATTGCGAATATCCTTCTATGTTTATTATTATTTTTCTCGACCAAATCTCAAATGATTACCTGCCATTCGGTAGGAATTTCATGACTTTTCTCAACCAAAACTCGGATAGTCGTTTGTCATTCGACAAGTATTTATAATTTTTCTCGACCAAAACTCTGATGGTTGTTTGCCATTCGGCAAGAATTTCATAATTTTCCCCGACCAAAACTCCGATGGTCGTTTGCCATTCAGCAAGAATTTTATAATTTTCCTCGATCAAAACTCTGATGGTCGTTTGTCATTCGGCAGGATTTTCATATGTATCATATCGCAGATTCGACAATGCATTCTGAGCAAGAAATATTTATTAATTCGAAAGGAAATGAAAGTCATAGCATATAAGAGGTATTTGTTTGCATTGAAAGAAAAATAACTAATCCAATCATGCATTCATGTATATAAAATTCAAGCAAAATAAAATAATTATATTCTCCTCGAAGATTAATAATGGGCTCTGTGGGACAATCATATAAATTGTTGAGTTGAGGTATACTTGGAAGAATTTCCTGATTTTCAAGAGAGTAAAAAGAAAAGAGGAACAACCAAACTTAGAAGCAAAGAGAAACACATGATTTATACATGTAATGTATGTTGCTGTGAATTCAATTTTGATTTTGTTATAAATTCTTGATTTACTTTACATTTCATCGGATTTTTTAGTGATTATATTTTTCTTTTATGATTTTCTTGATAAGTTTGATAAATTTTACTAGAATCCTAATCATATAGATTAGTTATTTTCATATATTTTTAAAATTCTAAATTTATTGGGGTCTTTACGATAATATTAATACTTAGAGTTCTACTTTGTATAAATTATTATTTAATAATTGATTATTTATTAAAAAAAAATTTACTTTGTGATAAAAAAACTGACAAACATATGTGATATATGAGTCCATTTATATATTATCAAAAAAATCACATATTTACATAAAAATAAAAATATTCTTTTCCGGACATTTCTGCAACGTGGAGTACCTTCCGCACCATACAAACTACTGGAACGGGGCATTTCTATTTTCTACTATCTTCCAATATTCTATTTCACGTCCATATCAAATTAATTCAGGAACAAAAATGCACAAATATTTTACCTAACATACACCATCTACAGTATGGGAAATCTAGAGAGAGAAAATTTTCCGCCTCTCTCCAGTGAAGACGTCGACCACATGAGAAGAAGCACCAAGAAATTCAAATCATCGAATGAGGAGACCACATAAAATATGGAGGGTGTCGAGGAAGAATCAGTATCATCAGAGGAGGAATCACCAAAGAAGCGAACTTATCTCGAAGAACTGATGGGTGACAGATCCGAGGAGTATTGAAAATTCAAGACCGAGAAACTCACCGATCTTAGTCGAATCAGAATCGAGGCGCCGACAAAGGATTACCCTTACCCTAAGATCAGCCTGACAGATGACTACAGAGAGGAAATACGCAAACCGTGGCGAGATGCAATTATACTCCGGATTCTAGGGAGAAGCATGGATGCTAACCTCTTCTCGGCATGCATTGACAAGCTCTGGCAATTGCAAGGTGAGTTCGATCTGATTGAACTTGGTAATGGATGCTACACGCTTAAGGTTCATAACAAGGAGAAGGCAATCACGATCCTAACGGAGGGGCCGTGGGTGATGAATGGAAACTATCTCGTAGCCAGACGCTGGAAACCACAATTCCAAGCTTCGAAAGATCGCATCACTACGGCCATTTCGTGGGTGCGAATTAGGGGGTTGGCCACTGAATCCTACAAAGAAACAATATTATATGGGATTGCCTCCGCTATTGGCACTCCAATGAAGATCGACAAGAACACCTACTTTGGAGAAAAAGGTAAGTTCGCCAAGGTCTGTATCGAATTAGATTTGGAGCAACCGCTACGAAGCGGAGTGGAAGTTGAAGGTGACTTGCTGGCAATTGAATATGAAAATCTCCCTTCTATATGCTTCCATTGTGGAAGAGTCGGACACCGGGTTGGCAACTGCCCTGAGAAACCACCTGTGGAGGCGGCACAACCAAGTTATTCGGACCAATCGCAGAATAAGGTTGCGACAACGGAGGGCAGTGACAAGCCCACGTATAGGCCATGGATGATGGCGAAGAAAAATCGTGGTAACAGATATGGAGGACCGCGGTATGGAGATGGCCACCGGCGGGAGCCGTATAGGGGCTTCGGAGATAACAAATACGATGTTTTCTCGAATCCATTGATTGAGGAGACAGAGGCCCATGATGGAGAGCAATCCAGGGAATGGGATTCGCCCAATCTCCCAAATCATGCAAGAGATATAGCTGGAATTGTAACCGATTTGGACCCTGCTTCACATGGAAAGTTGGATGCTGAGCATGGAAATAGTCAACGGACAAAAACGTGGTATAGGAGAACTAATGAAAATGACCGAAAAGGCAACCCCGTTAGGGCAAACACAAATCCAGAAAACCAACAAAGGCCATTGGCGAACTACAACCAACAAGACCGTGGGGCGTCTGCTACTACCAGAGCCTGGGAGAGAAAAGAAAATTATCAGGAAAATTACACGGATGGAGGCCGAGGAGGAGGTGGTTTCCGAGGGAAAGGTGGAGGACACGGAGGCAGTTGGGGTCACAGAGGAAGAGGTGTTTCTAGAATTGACGGAGGAATATACGCCGAGAACGGGCATGTTTACCCTTTTCAACATGAATCGTCAGTTCGTGAGCATCAATACTTTAAACCCACTGTGGAGACAGATGGAAGTACGGATGACCTTCACACCGCTTTTGAACCAGGAGATGATTGGTCGGATGGACGTGAAGATCCCGGAGGGAGAAACGAGGAGGCAATGCTCATGGATGAGGGCGTTAGTAACGCAGGCGTGTCAAGGGGTTTCTCAACAGAGGTTTGAGAGTCAAATTTTACAACGTGACTTAGAATCTGTTCCCATGAAGATACTAACATGAAATTGTAATGGTACGGGAAATGAATTTTTTCGAAGAAATCTTCGTGATATGATTGGGAGTTATAGTCCGGATATTGTCTTCTTGCTCGAAACACGAGTAATGGAAGTAAGAGCTGATGAGATTTCGCGCAATCTTGGTTTCAACAATGTATGCCGGGCGCCGAGCGAGGGGCACGAAGGAGGGATTTGGATGCTTTGGAATGCGGATAATATTCACGTGGAAGTCTTGGAGACCACAACACAGTTAATACACGCCCGAATCGGACCACAGTTGGGGAACGATTGGTGTTGTACGGGCATATACGGCAACCCCGATACACGCAAAAGAGAGACTCTTTGGAACGACCTACGTACTATCAGCACTAATATGAATAAATATTGGATGGTGGCGGGAGATTTTAACGATATTGCGGGTCCAAGTGAAAAGAGTGGGGGGAACCTCCCATCTTGGAACAAATGTCAGAAATTCATAAACAATATTGAGAGCTGCTCGTTGATGGATATCGAATCCAACGGGCCAAGATTCCCTTGGTTCGGCACAACACATGGCGGTAGGAAAGTGAGGGAGAGGCTTGATCGCGTTCTTGCTACGACTTTGTGGACACAGAACTTTCCGGATAACACTATTAGGGTCTTACCTAAGATGCATTCGGACCATCACCCTATCTTGACGGACACTGAAGTTACGGGAAACGCTCGGCAAGGAAGACCTTTTCGTTTTAAAGCGGCCTGGGCGGAACATCCAGGTTGCCGTGATCTCATAACACAGAACTGGGATGCGACTTAGGACTTGGGAATTGCATTGGAAGAATTACAGAATGAACTGAAAGTTTGGACCATCACCACTTTTGGCAATATTTTTCGGAGGAAAAGGTGGTTACGAGCCAGAATTGCGGGCATTCAACGAACTCTGTGCTTAGGTCAGAATGAAGAACTACAAAAACTTGAAACTGAACTCGTCAAGGACTTCAATGAAGTCCTTAAACAGGAAGAGACACATTGGTTCCAAAAATCGAGGGTTAATTGGTTGCGCTTGGGAGACTGTAACATACGGTTTTTTCATCTTTCGACGCTAACTCGCCGGAAAAGGAATCGGATCGAAATGCTTAAAGTGGACGGCACATGGTGTTCGGATGAGGATACACTTAAAGCACATGTGCATGGCTTTTTCACTCAACTACTAGCCCCCACAGTTACAGATAATACCGGGAGTCTCCACCGTAGTGCATGGCAACGGGAACTCACACAAGACAATACTAATGCGTTGATGAAACCGATAACCATGGCTGAGATACTCACCATTGTGCGCTCTATGAATGCATACAAGGCACCGGGACCTGACGGGTTTCACGCTTTCCTTTTTCAGAATTATTGGGACGTGGTGGGTGATACAGTCACTCATTCTATCACCAATTGCTTCAACAGGGCTGAAGTTACTGAAGATATGGGAGCTGCATATATATGCCTTATTCCGAAGAACGATCAGCCGAAAGATGCTAACGAGTTCTGCCCTATCGCTCTTTTAAATGTGCGCTTTAAGATCCTTACGAAGCTGCTCGTCTGGCGAATTAAACCGTTCATTTCAAGCCTTGTGGGACCGTACCAATCTTCGTTTATCCCGGGCCGCAGCACGCATGACAATATATTCGTTGTGAAAGAGTTGGTGCACACCATGTATAAGTCCAAGAGCAAAATGGGATGTATGCTACTTAAGTTGGACCTGGAGAAAGCTTATGACAAGGTAAGTTAGGCCTTCCTCGAGGAAACCCTCACCCTCTTCAAGTTCCCGCTGTATATTATTCGACTTATCATGAATGGAGTGAAAGCTGTACGTCCCAAAATTTTATGGAATGGGGAACCGACTGAGATCATAGCTCCAACATGCGGCCTTCGTCAGGGGGATCCGTTTTCTCCTTACTTGTTTGTACTTTGCATGGAGCGCCTCAGTTACATTATAGAGGAGGCGGTCTCACTGCAAAAGTGGAAGCCGGTGTCCATTTGCAAACGGGGACTGAGTTTTAGTCATCTGTTCTTTGAAGATGATATTGTGTTGGTGGCTACTACCACTAAGGAAAATGCCCAGGTGATTAATAGCATTATAAGGGATTTCTGCAGTGCCTCGGGGTCCAGGTCAGCAAAAATAAATCCAAGGTTTGGTTCGCCCCCGGTGCCAACATGCACACGCGAAGGGAGATAGTGCAGGTCTTGGGAATTAATGAAACGACGGATATTGGGAGATATCTTGGTGTGAAGCTTGGCAATGGAAAATCGTCTCAGCGTAATTACATGGATACAATCGAACGGGTCCAGAGAAGGCTCTTGGGGTGGAAAGCAAAAACACTTACGGTGGCAGGGCGTTTGACTCTTATTCAGTCGGTCACCTCGGCTGTCCCGGTCTATCAAATGCTCTCAAGTTGGTTTCCGGAGAAAGCTTGTGACAAACTCGACCAACTCAACCGCAACTTCCTATGGTCGACGGATGTTACCAAACGCAAGGCCCATCTTGTTGGTTGGGGCAAGGTGGTGAGAAGGAAAGAAGATGGCGGGCCTGGTATCCGTGAGGCCCGCAAAGCCAATATTGCGTTACTGGCGAAAGCAGGGTGGGCTATTCTTAAGAGAAAGGATACTCTTTGGGCAAATATGTTTCGGGCTAAGTACCTGAAAAACGATAATATCTTGGAACATTCGCCTAAGCCGAATGCCTCGCACATTTGGAAAGGAATATGTAGAAGTTTCAAGAATGTGGGTGATCTCGTACATTGGCGTATCGGGAATGGGAAGGACATTGATTTTTGGGAGAATAATTGGACTAGAAGAGGAAGTCTTCGAGATATGCTTCTAAGCGGAGTTAATCCGGCGGATGAAGGGCTTTCGGTTCATGAGATGATGGATGGTCATGGGGGCTGGAGATGGGAGAAGCTTCATACTGAAATACCTAAGGCGATCAAAGAAATCATAATAGGAGTCCCATTACCAATGGAGGGTCTCGCTAGTGATTGTGAGTTCTGGGGGGGAAACGAGACTGGCATGTACTCATGTAAGAGTGCTTACAGGACACTTGTGGACGCCCCAACGGAGAAAGATTATGTTTGGGCGATGATCTGGAAGGCGAAAATCCCGGCCAAGCTCAAGTGTTTTTTGTGGCAATTTAAGCACAGAAGCCTTATGTGCAATGCTCTTCGAATGGATCGTCACATGGATGTTGAGGCAAACTGCAGGAGATGTGGAGCAAGTTGTGAAACTTTTCTGCACTTATTCAAAGAGTGCCTGAGTACGAATATGGTGTGGCGGAAGGTGGTGGATGTGCGTGACTGGGCTAGCTTTACAAATCTTCATGGGGAGCAATGGCTGGATAACTGTTGGCTACAAAAATTCCGTAATACAGTGCTGCAAGAGTGTGATTGGCGTATCACGTTTGTGGCAGGCCTGTGGGGGATCTGGAAACTACGGAACAAATGGCAATATCAAAGGATTAGGGAGCCGTTAAGCGTAGTGGTTAGCAATATGAAATGATTGATGATGGAGATATCAACGTTGCTTCAGAGCAACGTTACTAAGAAAACAACCAGACAGGGTGTGAGATGGAAAACTCCATCTCCGGGATGGATTAAACTTAACACGGACGACAGCGTTTATGGTTCGACGAAAATGGCGGTTGCGGGGGGAGTGGTCCGTGATGAAAGAGGTCATTGGCGGTTCGGGTTTGCCACGAAGATTGGACAAACGGACGTTATAGCGGCGGAGCTCATGGCTCTTCGCGAAGGGTTACGACTAAGTTGGGACAGACGGTATGAGCGGATCAAGGTGGAGTGTGATTCGATGAATGCCATTAGACTCATTGAGACGAAGATTACCGAGGTGCACCCTCTTGGTAACCTCATTGAGGACTGCCGGATGCTCATTAGGAAGCCGTGGTGCTGCAAGCTTCAACACGTTCTGCGGGAGGGCAATGATTTGGCTGACAAAATAGCGAGGATGGGGCATAACATGCCGGAAGATAGAGCTTTCTGGAGTTCAAGGCCTAGTGCTCTTGAGTAGGGGGGGCTTTTAGTCTGTTGCACCAAAAAAAAAATGCACAAATATTTGATTCATTGATCTATGCATAAATATTTAAAAAACATAAATATGTAATGTTGATATTTTACTATATGACTGATTAACCCAGGAAAGTTCAAGATTTACAGTAAATTGGTCATTTATATATATTACGGGTTATGCAACATCATTACATAATCAAGATTACACAAATTTCGAAAATTTGATCAAGAAATATGTGTCGTAGTAAATTTATTGTAAAGAGAATCTTTGATGTAAACTTCTAAACAAGATCAAACGATCCCAAAACTTGATCTATAAGTAGATTTGATAATTAAACAAATGCCCACCAAATAGAATAAGAAGGATCGCCTTATGAAGGGGTATTGTTATAGAAAATTAAGTTTAGGTGAGATAACGATAGATAAAAGATATTCATAACAGTAAAATTAACCATCACATCAAATTAAAACACCCGGTTCCCCTTTGTTTAATAGGTTCAAAATGACGCCATGAATAAATAATTACTTTTTATGAATTTTATAGGTATATATTATATGTATCATATTACTCATAGACTACAATTTTATTAAAAGAAAATAAGAAGATAGACAAGAAAGTAATAAATAGATAATGTTAATACAATAAATATTTTTCTTCACTTAAAATATTTCAAAAAGAATATGCATATCAATATATATAATTATCTATCTATCTATCTATCTATCTATCTATCTATCTATCTATCTATCTATCTATCTATCTATTGTTTTTGGTTTCTTTAAATTTTGTGATCCCCCAAAATTACAAATCTAATACATAAATATTGTTTTAGGAAATCTCATTCTAATCAAACTCTCAATGGTGTCAAAAAAAACTCTCAATTATTAATATAATTGTATAAGTTTTTTTCTAGTTATAAAATATTATATAATTATAATTCATAAGTTTTTGAATAAATTAATTCTCATATTATTCTAACTATCTCGATTAAACTAATAAATTTTCTGTCAAAAAATACAAGAAATACACGTGCAAATTGTATTTCCTCATGATCATACTTTTAACAATATTAAACTTGAGGGTGACTGATAGATTCATATCAAATATTTTTATTACATTTAAATTTTTTAAAAATATTTATTTGAGTAACATTCAATTCCTGTTAAAAGTAAAACTTTTGCAATCTATAGAAAACATATTATTTTGATGTATAGAAAACATATAGAATTTCATAATAATGATTCTTTCTAAAATTAATATATTAAGTTATAGGAGAATTATATCTGACTACTCTGTATTTAGACTTAATTACAATCTAATCCATAATTTTCAGGAAATTACAAATTAGTCTCTAATTTTTTAGAACCGTTTGTTGTTCCTACGGTTCCGTTATGTCATTCCAAAAATACCATTGATTTGTTGAAATTACAAATTAGTCTCTAACTTTTGAGAACCGTTTGTTGTTCCTAGGGTTCCGTTATGTCATTCCAAAAATACCATTGATTTGTTGAAAAATCATATTTTGTAGGGATCGTTTTGTTATTTTTGTAAACTTTAGGAATGATTTTTTAATTTTGGTCATATATCCAATGTAACACTCATAAAACCGTCAGGGGCATAAGTGTACTTTTACAAATTCTGTTAAGGGACCTCAGATCAAACAAGATTTATAATGACAAAAATGTAATTTTCTGAAAATGATGGATTACATTGTAATTAGACCTAAATATAGGGTAGTCAGATGTAATTCTCCCTAAGTTATATTATAAGACATTTGTATTTTCAAAAATAAAATTAATATAATATAAGAATAAATATTTGCCACGTTCCATATAATGTATATTTGTACTATTAAAATTTATTATTACTTATTGATAGAAGAAAATAAAATATTAAATCTGAAGGTGATTTGATAAATTCATATTAAATAAATATTTGCCACGTTCCACATAAATGTATATTTGTACTATTAAAATTTATTATTACTTATTGATAGAAGAAAATAAAATATTAAATTTGAAGGTGATTTGATAAATTCATATTAAATAATATTATCATATTTAAATTTTTTAAAAATATTTATTTGAGTAAAAATAATATTCCTCAATAATTTAGAATTAATACTCCTCCAATCTATAAGAAAAACATATAAAATATAATAAGAATTCTTTCTAAAATTAATATATTAATTATAGGTTATATTATAAGATAATTGTATATTTAAAGATCAAATTAATAATATAAGGACAAAAATTTACCATGTTTCACATAAATATATATATTTTTACAAATAAAATTTATTATTACTTATTGATAAATAAAAATGATATCACTTAATTATACAGCTAAAATAAAAAGAAAATATATGAAATTATCAAAGAGTGTAAACAAGAAAAAAATAAATTTAATAGAGAGACGAGTATAAAAGAAAACAAAAAGGTAGATGAAATTTTGGAATGACTCTGTATAAACCAAATACAAGACATATAACTTATATTAAAATATGACCCAAAAGGCATAGGACGATACTTGTGAATACCTTTAATGCATGTATGCGTGCAATGATATTAATTTAGGATATTCATAAGAATATGGTACATATTATAACGTATAAGAGCATACAAACACTTTTCATATGCAGTTGAAATCACACGGTAGCAGACAAGATCATTCACACACATACAAACATAGTATGACACATTAAGACCTAAGCAAAAAAACGAGGTTATAGTTAAAATGAGACATGGAGGAAAGCAGAACCACAACCTGAAAACAAAAATATAGGCTGAGAACACAAATATATATAAGCAACGTCCCATGGCTATAGGACGTTGATAGAAGGTCACACCGCAAAGTCCCAAGGTCTGGGAACAAATTAGTTTAGAAGTTCCTTTGCCATATATGGTAGCTAGAACATAATGTCTCTCATCTATGTTTCACTTAATTGTATGACTAAAGATAAAGAGAAAACATTGAAATTATATATTAAAGAATGTAAAAAAGAAAAAAAAATAATAGATAGAGGCAAGTGTAAGATTGAAATACAAAAAGGCATATGAAATTTTGGAATGCCTATGTACAAACTGAACACAAGACATATGACTTAGACTCAAATATGAACCAAAAGTCAAACAACAATGCTTACGAATACCTTGAATGCATATAAACTTAATAATATTATACTAGAGCGAATGATATAAAAGTTTTAAAAAAATAAAAAATTTATTATCAAATGAGACATATGTATTATAATTTATACGCACAAATGATCATATTTAAGAAAAACAAATCATTGATAGAGTATGAACATAATCAAATATAGTTATGTGGTGACATTAATGTTGAGTTGGTAATTAAAAAGTAGGTAAGAGCGAGAGTTAGTCAAAAGGATTGAAAACAAAGACGGTTGGATAGAGTGTTACTATGCTAGTAATCACAGAGAGAGATGGATAAAACGAAAATCATATATGAAGTTAGAGAGTTCTCTGGGAGCTTATGTATAACCAAGATAATTAATGCATATTAATAGTACTAATTTATGTTATATTTAATAAATCGATAATTAATATATATTATCAATACTATTTTATAGTTTTGAAAATTGGATACAAACTGTAATTTTTATATTTTAGACTTAGTTTTAAGTGTCCACTAACACAATATATTTATTCTAAAATATTAAATTTGTTAAAAATATTTATTTATGCGAATGAGTATAACTTTTAAAGTAAAAAATAAGACTAATTAATTCAAAGAAAACAAGAGCAATTTTACAAATCAAACTAAGTATACATAGTCAAATAAAAATATAAAAATTATAATAATTTATACAGAGTCAAATAAAAATATAAAAATTATAATAATTGATCATATTAATTTTATAATTAATTTTATTTTTTTATATAGGTAAGTGTCTATGATGCATGGATACAAATAATGCAGACATATAGATATTATATGACAAAAATTAGTTTTAAAATTTAATAAGTGTGAGAAGCCATACATAGTGCCCGACAGGAATATAATATGATGTGATAAAATAATATTTTTAAAAGTGGTTGTGCTTCGTATGTAAGTTTTAATTTAGAGTATAAATTTTTTATTTCTATATTTGAACGTATCCATTATAAACTAAATTTTTTCAATTGAGGTTTTATTATTATATTTAAAAATAAAAGAATTAATATCTTAAATAATTTGATTTTAATAATTTAATTATTAAAAGTTAATGTGCAACCCACGTTGTTTTCACATATATATACTAAAAATATACATATGTATACTACAACAATCACTCTCCACTACACTAATGGGCAACCTAATAACTACATTTCTATCCCAATTTTTCTTCCCAGGGAGCCGTCATCCTAAATCACAACCCAGCTGCATCTCTTCTTCCTCATTTCCATTTCCCACGCAGACAAAATAATTGAGTGGGAGATTAATCAGTGAATCAATTAATTCAGAATTTTTAATTTTCTCTCACCCAGAGCAAACTAAGGAAGAAGACAATTGAGAAATTATCAAAACCAAAATTTATGCATTACTTCAGGTGAAAGACGGAGGAAGAAGTCAATTTAAAATTCTTATCGAGACATTTAATGAGAATTCTATCAAATTAACTATGATATATGACAGGATATTGTTGCAGACAAAAGCATTGAATTCTCTTACCAAACAAAGACGAAAGCATTAAATGCATAACCACGTGTTGTTGCCGACAAAACTAAGGAAATCAGAACACTAATTATACTTTTTAACTTTTACGATTTACATATTTTTTAGGTAGAACTTTTATGATTTACACGAGTAGCCTGATTCCATAAAAAGCGAAACAAGGAGTTTAACATTTAAGTGCTGTTGAACAATCCGATCGATTTGGCAATATTTTTTTTTTTGGTTGACCAAAGAAAACAACAGGCCTAGCTACTCCCAACTTCCGTGCGTTGCAACCTGACTTCCCACATGACCATCTCCTCAACCCATGTCCCAAATGCTCCAAGATATCAGAATCTTTGTTCGCAGATCTAAGAATAGGCCCCCAACTCAATGCCCCAAGGCTTGTGCACATAGTCTCAGACAGTCCTTTACGATGGCGCCATAGGGATGCCAGTCCATGTTTCCACCTTTAACGAGATTAACGACCACTTACGAGTCGCACTCCACTATGATCTTGTGGAAGCGCTTTTCCCAGGCTAACTTCAACCCTTCCCGGAGCCCCAACAGCTCCGTCAAAGTTATAGATATGTTGCCCAGCTTAGCTAAGTAGCCACATAGCCAGTGGCCATGCTCATTCCTTGCTCCAAAAGGTGGAATCGCCCACCTTAGGCGCCCCTCCTAAGTGACCCCACACCAGTAGGAGAGGAGG
>JBBMKE010315035.1:0-13552 GCA_037834125.1 Lippia alba | reverse complement strand
GTCAATTTTGCTGAAACTGAAGAATACAGAAGTCTTGTTGCTTGTCTTGAAGATGTGCAAGAAGCTCGAAAAGCTTTTAGATTTCCTGGTGCCTGAAAACTAGTTTGTATTATTATTGATTTTTTTGGCCTGCCTAAAAGGCTAGAACCAAAGAGTGTTAGATAGAGGCAATTCTGTGTGTGCATCTGATGAGTCTATTTATGGGGCTTGTGTAATTTTGCATTTGCTGCAATGCAAGCCTTCCAATGTATACCATGAAAGAATAATGTTATTATCTGGATTTCAGATCAAGTAGTACACAATTCTGTCATTCATTATAGTCTGAATATATTGTTTATGTGATTCTGTTATTAATTTTTTATAAGATGTAAAACGGTGCCTCACGTGATTTGCTCTTGTTTTGGCGAATCTAAAATGGAGCATGAAAGGAAATAGTGAAAGCTGAAAACAAGCAGGGGGTATTTGTTAGAAATATGTGTTCGGACTAACTCACTTCAAAATTTACCTAATGAGGTGATGGTTACCACACATTATTAAGGTAGTACATGATTTGTTGAAATATGTGTTCGGCCTAACTTACTTCGAAATTAAATTAATGAGGTGAGAGTCACCACCCATTATTAAGCTAGTACATGGTTTGTTGAAATATGTGGGACATGTTAATACAATAGGGGATTGTTAAAGTATGTGTTTGACTTAACTTACCTCAAAAGCTAGTTAATGAGGTGAGGGTTGCCACACATTATTAAGATAATATATAATTTGGTAATTAGTCAATGTGGGACAGGTTAAAACACCCTCCTCACGCCCAGAAACGAACAATTGAGGATCAATCTGGAGCGTGAACAATCAAAGATCAATCTGAAACGTAAAATTTAAATACATGATACAATCTGCTCTGATTTCAAGTTGAAGTATGTGTTTGACCTAACTCATCTTAAAAATAAGCTAATGAGGTGAGAGGTGCCGCTCATTATTAAAATAACACATAATTCGGTAATTATTCAATGCTATACAGGTTAAGAGTATTGCATAAAGATGATTTGGGTAAGAAAAGGTTGTTAATGGTTGAGGTGTTTTGAGTTTTGCAATAGTTATTTGTTAATTAATAATTAGTTTAAGTGAGTTGTTAATGAGTTTAACTAGATTTTAGTTTTTAGATGTTACAAATATATATTTATAGACACGCCAATGCTGACATACACTTATCAATATTCTCGTAATGCCTTAAGATTCAAACTTTAAATTTCATAAAATAAATTGTGGCAACACGTTAATAAAAGTGATTAATGAGTTTATTTTTCAAGATAAAGGTTCGAGTTCGAATTTTATTTATATGTATGAATTAAAAAGATAAAATAAATAAAAAAATCTCACAAAAAAACCCAATATGAGCCGACCAAGAGTTCTAAACATTCTAAATAAAATGATTGACCATTATACATGCAAGTTTGGGCAAAATGCAAATACTAATCATATAATTATTGAGTTTCGTGAGTCGGGTCTTAATTAGAATCTCTCTCTTTTTTGAAGTAACACGGGGGGACAAAGTTCTGTTCTTAAAAGCCCTGTACTGGGGCCGTATATTTTATTTCCAGGTTGGTTCCCAGTTGAAAAAACAGAGAATGTCCGCACACGCCTCTTCCAAATCACCGTCCACCGCCGATCTTTTCAATCAGGTTTTGTTTTTTCAATTCTTAATTGTTAATCCTCTTTGTGTTGTGGGATTGCCTGAATTATTCTTGTTTCTTGCTGCAGTATTTTAATTTCTCTGTGTGTGTGATTGATGACAGGTGAGACGTCATGAAGTTGCGATAGCGGAGCTCAATAGTCTTTCTTCCTCGAGGGTAAGCTTTTTATCTCAAGGTTAAACTGATTCCTCACAAGTAGACTGTGTTAATGGGTTAATGGGGTTATCTTGTGAGGTTTAGATGAAATTGATTGTTTTTGGGGTTGTGGATTATGTAAACCTGTTACTATTTCTTGATTAGTTAGGGAATTTCTTCTCCAATGTTCTTTGGTAACCATGGTTTCATATATTTCTGTTGTTTTTTACTTGTTAAATAAGATGATATTGTGATTATAGTTTGTTTGTGATGCTTGATGAAGGCTTGTCTTGAAATTAGATGAAGAATGGATCTTAGCGTATGGTTAGCTGTTGGGAGTCCTTAGATTTGTTGATGGTTCCTGAAGAAAACTTTATCTATTAATGCTTAGCAAAGAAAGTAGCATCAGAGTCTAGGGAGAATATTGTGCAAGAAGAGGGGATATTCATATGAACATTCTTGCTCTTCCAATTTTATGTTGTTAGTAGCTTCTTTCTGTTTCTTAGAGTCTTCATTTAGATGAAATATGGTAGAAAACTGTATCTGTTTTTGCTTATTTATCAGTCTCGAGCGAGCTACGAACCTTATGTAATAGGCTTGAGTTCAGCTCGTGATAAGAACCTCTCGAGTTTAATTCAAGAATTTGATGAGCTAGGTTTGTCTCGAAGGGCTCACCAGCCGGTTCAGCCCCGTATACATCCCTAAATTTGTAATTATAGAATATTTAACCTAACGCCAGATCATTCTTGTTGTGTTTTAGACTTTTAATTGTGTGACCTCCCCTTGAACTAGCCCTCCACACCCTCTGTGTGTGGGTGTCATATATATATATATATATAGGGGGAGAGAGAGAGAGAGGTGTTTATGTGGCAGCACACAATTGAAGTTGGAATCTATGAATTTACTTTCCTCTCAGTTAGCCATCCATTGACTAAGGTTTATTTTTTGAAAAATTTATGGCTAAATAAATCTCCCACATGTTTACTTTTGTGGTTTGATTTTTAACTTGGTGTAACTAAAATCTAGCTGCCTTTACTTTGAAAGTTAACAAACATGAGATATTGTGTTAAATGACACAAAATGCCCTTGCTTTGATTACTGTGCCCATCTTTAATTTTGTACCATTTTTTGAAGGATAAAATGGGAATTAGTCAAAAAGTAGCAAGGTGATATGGTATTTTTCACCTAACCATTGGCAATGGGTTAAATAGCCACTCATTTTTGGAGTGGCTATTTAATGCAACCTTGACTTTGTATAACTTGGGGCTCCGGAAAAAGGGGAGTTAAGCCAACTTTCAAAGTAAAGCTTTGGCACACCCACTTTAAATAATCAAACCCATAATTAACTTAGAAGTAAACACAACCTTATAAATCTAGAAATCGTTTGGTATGAAATCGTTTGGTATGAGTATTAGCCTTGCTTGATATGAGGTGTAGAGCTTAATATGCCGTTTGGTATGCAATATAAAGCCTTTTGGGCTTCATTGAGTTAGTATCAGGCCCGCAAAAGCCCGCAACTGTTCACTCAAACAGTGTCGTTTTTAGTACCTGGAAAAAGGAGTTACTAGGTGGTATTGGTATTAACTTTAATTCTGAACATATTTTCTTACCGACAATTGCCCTTATTCGTTTGCTCAGTCCCAAATATCATACCTTTGCCTCTTGAAATATTTGCAGTCGAGGGTTTTGGGTTTTCTCATTCAGCAGCACTCGCTGAGGTGTCCCCGCGAAGGAGAAAAGTTCGCCATGATTGTCTGTCTGCATTTGCTTTGTCTCCTCTAAATTGCGTCACGGAATTTCTGTATCCCCGTTCTTGAAACGAAATTTGGTTGTTTTGTTTTAGGGTTTGTAGACTGCATCGGTGGTGTAAAAGATGTAACTGCAAGCTTGGTAAGTTTTTCGCACTTATTGTCACATTTTCGTGGAATTAATGTTTTTTAGTGCTTCTGGTTTGGGCCCGGAAGGTTGATTTTTGTATACTTGTTATGTTTGTGTTGGTCATTTCTTGGTTCACAAGTTTTTCAGTGGGGGGCTTTTCCTTTTTTGGTGATAAGTCAACTAAATATCTTGGGTCCTTTCGTCATTGCTCTGCTTTCATGTCGTACTTTGTTATCACGTGAGTGTGTTGGTGGTAATTTTTTTGCCTCTGTCCCTCATAACTGTGTCGAGTCGGGTAAGTTAATTGATTTTGTTTAGCCTCAGTTCTTGGATCCCACTTGCAGATTTAAGGAGTTGATTGTGATGGACAACTTACGATATCTTGCTTGGGTTGAGTTTGTTTTGAAACGCACTGCTATTACGTTGACTTTGGTGTACGTTTTGTCTGTTTGATACAACGATTCTATGGAGAAGGAACGTCGTTCTCGCAAGTGACTGTACTCTGTTATAGCCAAGCAGCCCGACCAGTTGAAACATTTGTGTCGATACACGAAAATTAGTGATGAAAATTTTATCGATAACCTTAGGATGGATAGGAATAGTTTCGGGCGCTTGTGTTATTTGCTGGAACACCTTGGTGGCCTCACGAACGAGCTTTTTGTGACTATTCCTTGTAAGATGGCTATTTTTTTTTAATATATTAGCACATCATCATAAAAATCGCACAGTGAAGGGGTGATTTTTATTGTTCCAGGTACACTGTAAGTCGGTATTTTCGGCAAACCTTGAAATGTATGTTGTGTATAAGCAACGTGCTCCTCATTCAGCCAAACGGTGTCCCCCAAAATTGTTCGACCGAGCTTTGGAAGCACTTCAAGGTTAGTATCAATCTCTTTCGACTACGTTATGTTTTTTTGAGATAAAAATGTATTAGTGGCTGTAAACATACTTTAGAAATGGTTGGGTTAGACATAGCAAAGCTAGAAATGTCATAGAGCGAGCATTCTGTCTTTTGAAAGGACGATGGGCGATATTGCGCAGCCGGTCGTGGTACCCGATCAAGGTCCAAAATTGGACCATCCTTGCTTGTGCAATGCTCCACAATTTCATACGTACACAGATGATAGTTGACTCGATAGAGGAAGAAGTGTTAAGGGACATGGATGAGCTCGTAGGCGACGATCAAGAGTACATTGGGTCTATTGAGGCGACTCCAATGTGGACGAATTTTCGGGAAGAAATGGCGACAAATATGTTTAACTCATGGCGCCATAGTTGAGATTTGTCCAATACGAAAAACCCGTTGTGTTTCTAATTTATGCTGATGATGCCTAAAACTTTCTTTTAATTTTATTCTAGGATTTACAAAATATCTATAAACATTTGTACTTGGGATGTTGCTTTGTATGTATACTCTAACCTTGCATCTATGATGATCATTTCTGTAATCGTTTGTCTGTTTACCTTGTTTTATGTTATTGGTTTTAACTTTTGTCATGGTATTTCATGTTGGACTTCCTATGGTGAATTGATGGTTTCATCCGTTTTCAATGGACAAATAATGGATTCTGGGAGATCCACCTCTAGGGTTAGAACACAGTTGCGCAAGTCTAGTAATTTAACTCGACGTTTCTGGATGGGCAAGGAGGAAGAATGCCTGGTCGAATCGTTGGAGATACTCTTAGCTGAAAGGTATCAAGCTTGACAAGTCTCTCCGGAGTGTATACATGATAACATTAGCAAACATGATATGCGATATGTTGTCGGGTTGTGATATCACACCGACGAATGTGAAGTCGAAGCTGTCGGTTTGGCATCGGGCTCATACAGCTGTTCTTAGCATTCTTACTGCGAGTTGTGGTTCGGAGTTCTCGTATGATTCGGTTAGTCACATGATAGTTGAAGAGAAGCCGGACAGGTGGTTGGAGCAGCAGAAGGTAATATTATGCATTACTAAATGAATACAATTGGTTGCACTGTCTAAATTCTTTGGTTTTTTCTTTTTTCCTTTTATTTCAATTGTAAAGGTATACCCTTCAGGCGTTCAGATGGTGAAGGGAAAAGCCTTCCCTTGGTTGGAGAAGTGGAATCTGTTACTTGGTACTGACCGTGCGACTGGGACCGGAGCTGTAGATGTTGGAGATGCATACACAGACGTGAACGGTCATCGAAGCAAGCCAGTAGCAGTCGTGGTCGGGTGCAAATGATAGCAACACACATGTGTCGTTGGATAATATCAAAGTGGAAGAAGTAAATGACGGCGCAACTTTCGTTATGCCCCCAAGTGGTGATGGGGTTGAATCTAGAAGGAGTGGTAGCAAACGACGTAGATCTCTGAACATTGATGCGACTCACATAAAGAACTTGTTGAAGGATTTAATGGAGATCGCTCAGGTCAGCATCCGTTCGCCACCTCCTCAGATTGTCGGGAGCTCCTTCAATGCGAACCCGATCCCCGTTGAAGATATCCCAGCGAAACAAGACGGCCTGTTTGATGGTTTAAAGTCCTTTCCGGATCTTAGCAGGGAGGAGATAATGTGGGCTACTCAATTTCTTGCAAACAACCATGGTGATCTCCGGGCTTTCTATGGTATGCCCGAGGATGTGCGGTCCACTTTCATTCGAAGCATCATGCATTTTGCGGGATGAGTCGTTCTTGAAGTTTGTTCTCTATGGTCAGTCGTGATTGTCGGACATGCTCATATTTTAAAACAATATGTTTTGGATGTAATGTATGCAGACTTGGTCACGTTATGCTTTCAGTTTTAGGTGTATTGTTGTTAGTTTAGTCTTTTTGGGCTTTTGGTGAAACTACTACTCTAAATGCAACGTGGTTGTGTATGAATTTATATTACTCGATATAATTATAGCTAGGGACTATATTTGATTTCCAGGTTGGTTGTATTCCCTTTATTCTGCAGAAATTTATCCAATTTAATGCTTGCATATACTTGTTTTTGGCGATCCGACACAGGCTTCAATAGCAATCACTTTTGACACGATGTGCATGACTTGCCTTTCACCCACAAAATTTTCCACCGTAAACTCGTATAGCTCATGGATCAATAGCATTTCCATACAGGCACAGTTAGACTATACGTCTACCTACCAAACAGGGACGCATTCAGGACGTCTTGCACGAGTCATTTTCAAAGATTAGAGATATTACAGAATCGCACTGGTCAGACTTTGTTCTCTGTTACCATTTAATGCATGAGAAGACTTTTATAGACCAACTGCCATTAAATGAAAGGAGACAGGTATTAGCTCTCTAGATAAGGCATGCTTACTGACAAATGAAAAGCCACAACATTAGTAGAGAGGTGGTTTCTTGATATATCACATCTGCACTCTAAAAGCAGCGTCCACGATATGAATGACAATGTGTAGTTGGGCATGCATTTGGGAAACGAACCAATCTTTAATGTGTGGTCTGACTTTGACCGAGTCCAAGGCAATATCCAACTGCTTTTATTATGCAGCAAATAAATTTTGAGGACACCATTAAGGTTTACTGCATGTACACCATGTTTTGTAATAAAGCAGAACCATCGACATTGGAGAAGTGGGTCGGGTTTGACAAGGTGAATTAATGATAACAATGTAAACATCCGCCAAACAAATGTATATGATAGTAAAAAGGGATGCAATGTCCCATTAGATAAAAACATTGCAGATTTCTTGCATTGACGAAGCAGACTCTAGGGAAACTAAGGTTTATGAAACTCTGTTATCCAGGAGTAATTATATTAAAAAAAAATCGTGGATTTATCCTTATCGTTCGCTTGCCACATATTTAGATAAACGACAAACTATGTTAAATATAATAGTTATGAAATACACATGGCCTTTATTGAATTAGAAGTGCAACACACACACATGACAATTTATTATAACTTCCACAACACAAGCGACAAAGTTGGAAGTTTCCATGACAAAAGAGAATAAGACTCCAATCACAAACAAATACTGAAAGGTTCACAAACGAGTCACACAACGCCTCTGTCGACGTGAAACGACACGACAACTACATAAACATGCAGCGTATGGCTACGGCATCGGGGCTCGGAAAATATGGACTAAGGAGTTCCATGTAGGTTTATCCTCCATGTAGTACCAGAAACACGCCTTGTTGCCCTGAAGACATGTTAGGAGATGCAAATATTACTTATCCAAGGCAATAAAATATGTTATGAATTTGTCAACCTAAAGATATTCATACATTCGTGCGTATCCATTCCCACGTTTGATCTGGCACATCAAGCAGCCCTAACTGTGGTTCATGGTTGACACCAGACAAACTGAGCATAAAATCGAAAGTGTGATATCGCGCACGTAGCAAACGCGTACGGCGGACATAGAACTCCAAGTTATGGTTAATGTTGAAGAAGTTGTTTACTATGGGATATATGGCGGCGACTACTATATTGTTGATATTATCCCAATGACCGCGTCCAAACAGAGCCTCCCTCTCAAGTAGTGCAATGAACATGGCATCATGCGTCGGCGTCCATCCATCATTGTAAAATGCCGTATCCTGCTGATAGATTAAACCTAGGTAGTGTACAGAGTGACGGGGCGTTCCCATTAACGGAGAGTGACAAGGGAAGAAAGCTCAAATTGTTATATGAATTATCGGTTCATTGGGGTTTTAGGTCCAGGCATGAACAACGGACATGGAGTACCCATTTATATTAGATGTGATACTTCCTTCACCACTGTAGTTTAAAAATAAATAAATAAATAAATAAAAATTAAATTAAATAAAAAAATAGTACAGTGTAGATTCTCTACCACCAGACCTTAGTTCAACTCCCACATGATGACTTCACAGAACTTTGGTTCTATTCTCATCTTTTGTGTTAAAAGATTAAAACGGCTTAGGTTCAAAATATTACGATAAATATGTTGATTACTCCGCGTTTTGCACCTTTTAAATTTTCGGTGAATGCGGAGGCGAGGTGGAAGAAACTTGTGAACCACCGACCGAAGGGTTGTGGGTCCAAAATGGCCGTAATTGAACCTTCGCACATTGGAGGAAACACGCCTTTGAGGGCGAACGTTGCTCGACTCTACTCCAGAAGCAGAGCTATCATCCGAAACTACGGCAATAAACGTCTGGTTAATATTCAATGTAAAACTTATGCGTAAGACATTGAGATTAAGCGATAAATTATTTTTCTAATGTTTGAGGAGAAAGAAGACACACTGTTGATATAACTCTGTTGTTGGGATGAATCACTAGTGATTGCCACAATTTTGCGATCTCTCATTATGGTCTTGGATACTCATTTGCCAAATATATTATCCAATTGGGCAATGTTTGGTTCAGGTTTGGAGTAGTACGCACAGCACACAGAATTTACCTTCGATTTTTAAAGCAGATTTTTAGTTTTCACACATACATAGTAATGAGCAAAGACCTTACTTTGTATATGTAGTCCCAGTCATCACTGGTAGCGTGCACAATATTAGTATCTGGTTCGATTGTAACCCGATCAGATATTTTTAGCCAGCTCCACGTGACATATCTTTTGTAAAGAAACTGAAAACGTGTGTAACAAAAGTAATAGTCGAAGCTCACATTGTGCTGACGATTTACGTGCTCCATCGCCTGAGTTATCGAAACATGGCTATCTTCAATCATCTTACCACCTCTCTCAAAAGCTTGGCGTTCGAGCGCATTGATGAAATCAACATCAATTTCTCTAGTCCAGCGATCTAGATAGAATAACTCAGCCTAATAGTTACTGTCGGTTCGATATCCCATTTTTATTTGGGTGTATGTTAAAAGAAATTAGAGGCTGAATGTGGGTGATTAATGCAGTGCAACTGCCCTGCCTTTTATAGAGTGCTAAATAGTTTTTATGAAAGCCGCATTTTCACAGAAATTCTATCCCAAAAATAAAACTGAAAATACCCATTATAGGGGTACGAACAATTGGAATGGTTAAAGCTGAAAATCTTAACACATGACCACACAAGCCAAAGACAAAAAAGATGGACCCTCAATGCATAGCATGTGAACCTACAGTTGGATTACAAATTCATAGATTCCATCATGGAAAGCTTGAACTTTGTGGAGGAGATAATTGAATTTGTTTTAGATTGACCATAACAGTTGCAGTATTTATAAGCAAAACCAAGAAGCATATTACATGAACAAAAAAAGAGGAATGTAAAGTAGAACCTTGCATTCTTTATTCAGCATTACCATTCTTAAACACAACAGAGTGCAGTACATAAAAACACACAACCATATTACAACAATAAATAAACTAAAACAGCAAACACGTTCACACTCCAAGCTTTCACTCATCGTCCGAGTCAGAGTAGATTTCGAGATCGACAAACAGCTCTGGGTCGTCGGTGGCAAAGTTTGGAAAGAGCCTCTTACGGAAGATCTTATGCAGCTGGTCCCACAATGGAAAAACATTCTCTCTGAAGTTCGCCTCCGCAGCAGTCTCCTACATAAAAACAAGAAGAAAAAAAGCACGCATCAGTCTATGGGGAAAAAAGGGTTCGTTGTGAGCAGAAATCAGTTAACAGAAACCTGTGGCAGATGATGATTAATATACAGCTCATCCACCTCGATTACGTTATTCGTGCTATCGTATTCATCCCCCGGAATCGTGACGAACTTTCGAAATGAGATGTAGTCAGCCCAGAGAGAAGTTACTATGCATTGAACACGCCTTTGGGGGAGACCAGTGTACAGCTTGGACGACAGTGAACGGTTTACCCTTCCACATGCATAAACTGCCTCAGTAGCCGTAACGACGACATTATCATTTACGTACGTGTGCAGCTCGAATGCAACCATCACACGAAGGCAGGGATCACATGGATAACTAATGTTGTGCCCCATGGTAGAGTGTCTTTTCTCTTTGGCAGATTAGGTCAAAACATTCTAAAACCCAATATTATTTATAACAGGAATTGTGGTTAAACATAAACACATATTATCAATAAACACATGCATTAGCGCCTCATTATCTCCACATTAAAGAAGGGGCATAATTTGAGCTTGGAGATTCACAAGGGCTGGCAACAACAGACCTACGATGCATAGGAACTGTGTATTAATTTGACATAAAGAGCATGCCAAAGAGAATATATTCTCTACACATAAAAAGAATACAAAAGCAGTAAACCATAACATCATAAGATTTGAGAATTTTTGTTACTGCACTTACCTAAACTGCTGCAAAGGTCATCCAGCTCTCACAAGAATCACCACCCCGCCTCCAGACAATCACCACACTTCTATTAAAGTGCCTCATATGTAGAGGCCTGATATGAATAAAAACCACTCATCAAGCAGAGCACGCCTATGGGAATATATTCCCTGCAAAGTAAATAGTAAGATTCCTGCAAAGGTAATTACTCAGTTCAATGAGAAAAGAAACCAAGGAGTGAAAGGAAGAATGATGTTGCTAAGCTGGAAATAAGATCAATGCCATAGTGCCCCCCTATTATTGTCCAACGTTGCTGGTCATTTGGAACAACCATATCCAATCACGCATACATGCAATAAAATTTAAGTAGTCCGTAACAACATATTGGTTGAAATACTAATCAACACTTCCAACTGAAATAGTCTAGGAAAGATTAAATTTTGAGATAATGGAATTGATTCAGGGAGCACCGGAATTGAATTGAATTGCACCAAATATGTTTAATATAGCGAAATACTTTAATCAAAGCATCAAAATGATGTTGGAAAACACCAATAATCACAATAAGATTTCGAACCTTTGGTTCAGTGGGAAATATATTACCTCCCACTACCGAAAAATTCTGCACTCACACTGCAAACACTTCCCAATAGATTTCACAAAGTGTTGTAATCTATAGATAGCGCTCATAAGAATTGGCTCTTTTCATAACATGGTTTGTGGAATTTATAAATGAAACTTTTTTGTACGGGTCATGCCCTCTACAAAGTTCCATAACCACTGTATTGATCCATTCTCTCGCAAATATTGGAACAATCACATAGTCTTTCATTCAGACTTAATAAATAAGAACACGCTGTCAATTACGCATAATAGTCAATACTTCAATGTGCCAAATCACGTCACAATAATGTCATATTCATATTACAGACTTTCCCATATTCGTCACGACATAATAATGCCCAACACAACACCGACAACAAGTACTACAACATAGGACAAGACATAAAAAATACGTACAGGCACGCGTACGAAATTATACTCATTTTCCAATTCGTTCGTTCCTCGAATGATCGTTCGTCGTCCCTGTGTTGCATCATTTGCTTCTAATTCGGTGGAGCAGCTTTGTCGTGGGAGCATCGTGGGATTCCCCATTCCTTCGACGCCTGAAAACACACTGGGAGAAGCTGAGGCATGTGGAAAATTACGAGAGCTACCTTCAGGGGTATGCGTAGCATGAGTGTGTCTTTCATAATCATCACGCCAAATGAAATACCCATCATGTCTTACTAATAATGGGCAAATATAGTACATACGGCCAGAATTGTTATAAGATTTTGATATCTTCAAAACCATCTCACCATGCCCTTTCGGACATTGAGGCGTTTGCAAAGGATTCGACCGACTCATCTGAAATTAAGCATTTTCTTCACAAAGTCATAAATGGCATATACAGGAGACAACAGAGTTTATGAACTTTCAATTTTCCGCAAAATACACAAACAACAAAGCCTACCAACTAAACTTTCAAGCTCAATATGACTTTAGATCATCAAATTTACATAAACGAATTCATTAAAATCAGAGATTAACAACAACAAATCAACACCCTAAGCGTAACATAATGCGGCCACACCCAGTACACATCCCCGACCACTTCCATATCATGGAAATCAATAAGTTTGCAATATTTATCAATCGTCATCATATACCTGTTAACCTGCTAGCGCGCTGTTGTATCCTTCCCGGCGGACTCACTGCACACCAAAATGGAGGATGAAATAAATCATCTGCCTTCCAACAGGCCTAAAGGGTATGAAATGCAGAGAAATATTTCTATGGCAACAATAACCGAGGGGCAAAATGGGATTTTCAAAGATTAGTATCCATGTATATTAAATACCAAACAGGATATTTAGGGTCAATGCATACCAACATATTGGATCAAAAACTATACCAAACATGATATTAAGCCCAATTTCGTACCACTTATTGGACCTAGTAGGCCCGATTAGTACTAAGTAAAATTACCTACAATTTCATACCAAACGATTTCCTAATATATCACCTCTCCTAACATGTCTTGATTGGCAATTGTCTGAGACCTCATACCATAAGCTTCAATTGTATTAAAATTCCTTCAAATATTGTAAAAATGATACAAACTGAAAATTATGGTATCAAATTCAAGTCGATCAAAACACAAAATACCAAACTAAACATTGAATTAAACCAAAAAATAAACACAAAGTGAAACATGTCAATCTTACTCAAAACTCAATCATACAGGACCAGTTCTTGAAACAACTCACCACTAATGGCTTTCTCCATAGTATCCTCAGGATTCATTTCCTCCTGTGCTTCACCCTCTTCAACACCACCAAGATTCCCCACCTCTTCCGGCTTCACAACCCCGCCCCCCTCCATGAAAACCCTCAACAAATTCTTCGAAAAACCACTCACCATAGCCACCCCATTCTGCGTCCCCAAAACCGGTGTAGCATAAGAACACTGAAGGTTCCAAAACACGATCTCAGGCACATTCTCAAACCCCTTCTCCTTAAACTTCCTCTTTATAGCCATGTAATCTGTCTCCCATTGATTAGCGGAAGCTTGATCGAACTCCATGTCGCTAAAAACAAACAACCTCTTAATCATCTTATCCCCACT